>JBBDGP010004986.1:0-114875 GCA_037952835.1 Lithobates septentrionalis
GGTTCAAAAGATTGGCGTTTTTTTTAAGCCGGTGATCACAGAACCGCCCAATTACTTACAATAATGAAGAAGGTGCCCCCTCCCCCAGTTCTGGCCATGGTGGTTCCCAGTCTCTCCCTACACCTGTGACTACCTGAGTACCTGAACAGGGACTGCATCTCATAGGATGTAATAGGATGCAGTCACTGTTCAGCCATTAATATTCCACTCGGCTCATCCAATTTTTATATCAACTTTTGTTGTGATGGGTGGTGCCTGCAGGGCCAACCATGGTTAGAATTTCTGCCGATTCATCCTGTCCTTGAGGGTTTCTGTACTGGGGGGGGGGGGTGTCTGTATTGGGGGGGTGTCTGTATTGGGAGGGATGTCTATATTTAGGGGTCCATACTAAGGAAGAGGTGTACTCAGGGGTCTGTATCGGTTCGATATGTGTGGTGGGGAGGGGTCTCTGTACTGGGGAGTCTATACTGGGGGGTGTCTGTATTGGGGGGATGTCTATATTGAGGGGTCCATACTAAGGAAGAGGTGTCTATATTGGTGTTCTGTGTATGTTGGGGGTGAAGGGGTATATATACTTGGGGGGGGGGGTGTCTGTACTGTGAATACATGAAATTATAAGTGAACCAAAACCCCAGTGACAGAATCCCCGACTAATAACTAACATACAGAAGCTTAACAACTAACTTCATACTTACAACTGGGGGTCTGTACTGGGGTGGGGAAGTGTTTGTACTGGGAAGAGGATGGGTATGTACTGAGGGGTCTGTACTGAGGGTCTGTACTGAGGGGTATGTACTGAGGGGTCTGTACTGAGGGGTCTGTACTGAGTGGTCTGTACTGAGGGGTCTGTACTGAGGGGTCTGTACTGAGGGGTCTGTACTGAGTGGTCTGTACTGAGGGGTCTGTACTGAGGGGTCTGTACTGAGGGGTCTATCCTGAACCCCGGCTTGTCATCAAATGCAGCCACTGTGCTATCAAATGCAGCCACTGTACCCATAAAGTACCGCCACTGTGCCATCAAACGCAGCTACTGTACCCATCAGTTGCTGCCACTGTGCCCATCAATTGCCGCCACTGTGCCCATCAATTGCCGACACTGTGCCCATCAATTGCCGCCACTGTGCCCATCAATTGCTGACACTGTGCCCATCAATTGCCGCCACTGGGCCCATCAATTGCCAACACTGTGCCCATCAATTGCCGACACTGTGCCCATCAATTGCTGCCAGTGTGCCCATCAATAAAAAAATGTGCATTTATTATTTTTTGTTGCAGAAGCCTGGAAAGCATTGCACCAGCGATCAGCAGATCACTGATGCCATGCAGGTCTCATGTACACTGTCGGTGTATCGGCTTACCCGTAAGGGTAAGACGATACTCCCTGACAGCCTACCATTAAAGTTCATGTGCGTGTAAAGGCAGGCGTCCCAATACTTTTAGTAATATGGTGTAAATGTATATATATATATACGGATGTGTGTCTTAGCTTTGGGGTGCACACCTTAATGCACAAGGCTGCTCACGCTTTGGTCTGCACTGGGGAGTCTGTACTGAGGGCTCTGTACTGAGGAGTCTATACTGAGGAGTCTGTACTGAGGAGTCTGTACTGAGGAGCTATACTGAGGAGTCGTGAGGAGTCTATACTGAGGAGTCTATACTGAGGAGTCTGTACTGAGGAGTCTGTACTGAGGAGTCTATACTGAGGAGTCTATACTGAGGAGTCTGTACTGAGGAGTCTGTACTGAGGAGTCTATACTGAGGAGTCTATACTGAGGAGTCTATACTGAGGGTTCTGTACTGAGGAGTCTATACTGAGGAGTCTGTACTGAGGAGTCTGTACTGAGGGGTCTGTACTGAGGAGTCTATACTGAGGAGTCTGTACTGAGGAGTCTGTACTGAGGAGTTTGTACTGAGGAGTCTGTACTGAGGAGTCTATACTGAGGAGTCTGTACTGAGGAGTCTATACTGAGGGTTCTGTACTGAGGAGTCTATACTGAGGAGTCTGTACTGAGGAGTCTGTACTGAGGAGTCTATACTGAGGAGTCTGTACTGAGGAGTCTATACTGAGGGTTCTGTACTGAGGAGTCTATACTGAGGGTTCTGTACTGAGGAGTCTATACTGAGGGTTCTGTACTGAGGAGTCTATACTGAGGGTTCTGTACTGAGGAGTCTGTACTGAGGAGTCTGCACTGAGGGGTCTGTACTGAGGGGTCTGTACTGAGGGGTCTGTCCTGAGGGGTCTGTACTGAGGGGTCTGTACTGGGGGGTTTGTACTGAGGGGTCTGTACTGAGGGGTCTGTACTGAGGGGTCTGTACTGAGGAGTCTGCACTGAGGAGTCTGTATTGAGGGGTCTGTACTGAGGGTTCTGTAGTGAGGAGTCTGTGCTGAGGAGTCTGTACTGAGGGGTCTGTACTGAGGAGTCTGTACTGAGGAGTCTGTACTGAGGGGTCTGTATTGAGGGGTCTGTACTGAGGGGTCTGTATTGAGGGGTCTGTACTGAGGGGTCTGTACTGGGGGTTTTGTACTGAGGAGTCTGCACTGAGGAGTCTGTATTGAGGGGTCTGTACTGAGGAGTCTGCACTGAGGAGTCTGTATTGAGGGGTCTGTACTGAGGGTTCTGTACTGAGGAGTCTGTACTGAGGGGTCTGTAGTGAGGAGTCTGTGCTGAGGAGTCTGTACTGAGGGGTCTGTACTGAGGAGTCTGTACTGAGGAGTCTGTACTGAGGAGTCTGTACTGAGGGGTCTGTACTGAGGGGTCTGTATTGAGGGGTCTGTACTGAGGGGTCTGTATTGAGGGGTCTGTACTGAGGGGTCTGTATTGAGGGGTCTGTACTGAGGGGTCTGTATTGAGGGGTCTGTACTGAGGGGTCTGTACTGAGGAGTCTGTACTGAGGGGTCTGTACTGAGGAGTCTGTACTGAGGGGTCTGTACTGAGGGGTCTGTATTGAGGGGTCTGTACTGAGGGGTCTGTACTGAGGGGTCTGTATTGAGGGGTCTGTATTGAGGGGTCTGTACTGAGGGTTCTGTATTGAGGGGTCTGTACTGGAGTGGGGGGGGGGGGATTGTACTGAGGGGTCTGTACTGGAGTGGGGGGGGGGGTTTGTACTGAGGGGTCTGTACTGGAGTGGGGGGGGGAGGTTTGTACTGAGGGGTCTGTACTGGAGTGGGGGGGGGGGATGTTTGTACTGAGGGGTCTGTACTGGAGTGGGGGGGTTGTTTGTATTGAGGGGTCTGTATTGGAGTGGGGGGGGGTTTGTACTGAGAGGTCTGTACTGGAGTGTACTGGAGTGGGGGGGTTGTATTGAGGGGTCTGTATTGGAGTGGGGGGGGGTTGTATTGAGGGGTCTATACTGGAGTGGGTGGGGGTTGTATTGAGGGGTCTGTACTGGAGTGGGGGGGGTTGTATTGAGGGGTCTATACTGGAGTGGGTGGGGGTTGTATTGAGGGGTCTGTACTGGAGTGGGGGGTGGGGGTTGTATTGAGGGGTCTGTACTGGAGTGGGGGGGGTTGTATTGAGGGGTCTGTACTGGAGTGTACTGGAGTGGGGGGGGTTGTATTGAGGGGTCTATACTGGAGTGGGGGGGGGGTTGTATTGAGGGGTCTATACTGGGTGGGGGGGGGTTGTATTGAGGGTCTGTACTGGAGTGGGGGGAGGTTGTATTGAGGGGTCTGTACTGGAGTGTACTGGAGTGGGGGGGGTTGTATTGAGGGGTCTATACTGGAGTGGGGGGGGTTGTATTGAGGGGTCTGTACTGGAGTGGGGGGGGGTTGTATTGAAGGGTCTGTACTGGAGTGTACTGGAGTGGGGGGGGTTGTATTGAGGGGTCTATACTGGAGTGGGGGGGGGTTGTATTGAGGGGTCTGTACTGGAGTGGGGGGGGGGGTTGTATTGAGGGGTCTGTACTGGAGTGGGGGGGGTTGTATTGAGGGGTCTGTACTGGAGTGGGGGTGGGGGTTGTATTGAGGGGTCTGTACTGGAGTGGGGGGGGTTGTATTGAGGGGTCTGTACTGGGAGTGTACTGGAGTGGGGGGGGTTGTATTGAGGGGTCTATACTGGAGTGGGGGGGGGTGTATTGAGGGGTCTATACTGGAGTGGGGGGGGGGGTTGTATTGAGGGGTCTGTACTGGAGTGGGGGGAGGTTGTATTGAGGGGTCTGTACTGGAGTGTACTGGAGTGGGGGGGGTTGTATTGAGGGGTCTATACTGGAGTGGGGGGGGTTGTATTGAGGGGTCTGTACTGGAGTGGGGGGGGGTTGTATTGAAGGGTCTGTACTGGAGTGTACTGGAGTGGGGGGGGTTGTATTGAGGGGTCTATACTGGAGTGGGGGGGGTTGTATTGAGGGGTCTGTACTGGAGTGGGGGGGGGGGTTGTATTGAGGGGTCTGTACTGGAGTGGGGGGGTTGTATTGAGGGGTCTGTACTGGAGTGTACTGGAGTGGGGGGGTTGTATTGAGGGGTCTATACCGGGGCTTTTAGATCCCAATAGACTGAGGATTTATACTGTGAGGCCCCAAGGTTCCATCCCCTAAGTGTCACCTAAGCTTTATACAGACCCATCGGTGCACTCAGAGAGCTGCGGGTGTCATGGCTGCCTGAATACAGCCAGCAATGGGGATTCCTCTGTTATCGCGGATGGAGGAAGCGGTTGATTTTCTTTCTTCGCGGGATAATCAATAGAAAATTGCGCGTTGTACGGAAGCTGTAAGATTAAGGTCCTCTGGTGGAAGATAAAAGGTACCCCTCCCCCCCTCACCCCATTATCAATAATCAAGCGGCATATTGGGGCCTCAACCTGCCCATCATCATGTCAGCACCAGCGGACCCTCAGGGGCGATCAGAAGAAGAAAATATACTGCTGGGGGGGGGAACCTCCAGGGCGGGGGCTGAGCCCGGAGTTGGGCTTTAACATGATACAAAGGTCACCCCGTTGCCCGGTGTAGGAGGGTGCAGCAGAATACAGGGGGGCCTCGTGGGGGGGGGCAGCCGGTATAAATTGAGCCCCCCCCCCCCGGGTTCTCTGATGAATTTCTCTGAGAAGAAAAAGGATGCGCCGGGCCGGCAGAGCGACCCTCTATAGAAGGCCGAGTCTATTCACTCCATACAAGAACACAATGACAACCTGAAGAAAAGACGTCAACTGCGGCCTCTTCACACCCAGACAGAGCGCCGCGACCTCGCAATAAACGTTCACCGCTCTGCAATGACAGACAATGGCCGCGTGTGGGAGACCATCAATCAGACAGGAGCCATCTTGTCCGGCATGGCGGAGGAGGAGGAGGAGGAGGAGGAGGAGGAGAGCCACCGAACCCACAGGCCTAAGAGAATGAAATAGATAAAATGATGATGGAGGCAGAACAAAGAGCATGGCGGGCGGAACAACGAAGCATCCGCGCCTCCGCACGTCGATGGGCTTTTGTTTGAGTCCCGCGGGCCTCACATTCCCATACAAGTCTATGGAAATGCAAAATCTGCTCCAAGCGGGTCAGAAGGAGGTCAATTCCAGGTGAAGGACCCCATCAATGGAGGATCCCTGAAGCCTCAAGCAGTTCCGGGACAAGGGCATCTAGAGCCCAGAGCCAACATGCCAAACTGCCCCCCCCCCCCCCCCCCCAAGATATATGAGCATTATGTGCTAGAAAACATTTCCCCACCCCCACAAAAAAATAATTGAACACTAATCTGCATGCTCGCCCCCAAGCATAAATTCCTCCTTCTCCTAATACAAATCTGCCCCCTGCGGAAATCCCCCCTCCCAGCACAAATCTTTGCTCCCCCCTCCCATCTCAAATACTCTCTATCCTCAAGTCCCCCCAGCACACATTCCCCTCCCTCCCCAAAAAAATCACTCCTCCTCCTAGCAGAAATCCTCTACTCTTCAAATCCCCTCTCTCCCCCAAGTACACAACCTCCCCCCCCACACTCCGAATCCCCCCTCCTAGCACAAATACTCTCCAATCATCCCTACTGGCACAAATCCCCCCCCCCCCAAAAAAAAATGTCCCCTCCTAGCACAAATCCCCTTCCCCTATCCCCCCTCCTAAATCCCCCCAAATCATTTGGTGGAGGGGGGATTATGGTGTGGGGGTGTTTTTCAGGGGTTGGGCTTGGCCCCTTAGTTCCAGTGAAGGAATACCAAGACATTTTGGACAATTTCATGCTCCCAACTTTGTGGGAACAGTTTGGGGACGGCCCCTTCCTGTTCCATCCTGTTCCTGTGCACAAAGCGAGGTCCATAAAAACATGGATGAGTGAGTTTGGGGTGGAGGAACTTGACTGGCCTGCACAGAGTCCTGACCTCAACCCGTTAGAACACCTTTGGGATGAATTAGAGTGGTGACTGGGAGCCAGGCCTTCTCATCCAACATCAGTGCCTGACCAAATGCTCTTCTGGAAGAATGGTCAAACACTCCTATAGACACCCTCCTAAACCTCGTGGACGGCCTTCCCAGCAACACATACTATTTGTTTCTTTGTCAATAAAGTTCACCTGATTCATATGGATTCAATCATCATTGACTATATACCATTCTTTGGAACAGCGCTCCCCTAGTTGTGTTTATTCGTCCAACATCAGTGCCTGACCTCACAAATGCTCTTCTGGATGATCAAACATTCCCATAGACACCCTCCTAAACCTTGTGGACGGCTTTTCCAGAAGAGGTGAAGCTGTTATAGCTGCAAAGGGCGGAGCCAACTCAATATTGAACCCTACGGACTAAGACTGGGATGTCATTAAAGTTCATGTGCGTGGAAAAAGATTCAACAAATATTTAAGAGCCAATGCTCAGCCTAACGCCTCGGTCAGGAGCTATAGATGGCTGGCGGTTCTTCTACCTTTAGCAGCCCCCCTTCCCTTTAGCAGGCCTCCCAGTACTTGGTAGCCCCCAAGTCACTGCAGAAGAGCGCCCATGCCACAGTCCAGGGGCTGGTGGTGGTCTGGGAAGGCATTAGCTGTTAGCACAATCCAGAGTGCAATTCTAAAGGTCAGGGCAGGTATCAGGCAAAGGTAATCCAGTAAACAGTCCAAGGTCAGAGCAGGTAGTAAGCAAGCACAATCCAGTAAACAGTTCAAGGCAAGTTAGTAAGCAAACAATCCAGTATGCAGCTCAAGGTCAGGGTGGGTAATAGGAAAGCACATTCCAGTAAACAGTTCAAGGTCAGAGCAGGTAGCGGGCAAACATAATTGAGTAAATAGTCCAAGATTGGGGCAGGTAGCAGGGAAATATAATCCAGAAAAACGTCCAAGGTTAAGGCAGGTAGCAGGGAAATATAATCCAGAAAAATGTCCAAGGTTAAGGCAGGTAGCGGGGAAATGTATACCAGTAAACAGTCTGAGATCAGGGCCGGTAACAGGCAAGTGTAAAGTCAGGACAGGTAGTGGACAAATGTAATCCAGGAAATAGTACAAAGTCAGGACAAGTAGCAGGCAAACGTAATCCAGTCTAACATCCAGGGTCAGGACAGGTAGTGGGCCAACATAATCCAGTAAAAAATCCAAGGTCAAGACAGGTGGCAGGCAAATGCAATTCAGTAAACAGTCCAAGATCAGGGCACATAGCACATAAGTATAATTCAGTAAACAGGCTAAGGTCAGGGCAGGTAGTGGAGAAACGTAATCCAGTAGACAATCCAAAATCAGAGCAGATAGCAGGCAAGTGTTATTCAGTAAACAGTCCAAGGTCAGGGCAGGTAGCGGACAAGCGTAATGCAGGAAACAGTCTAAGGTCAAGACAGATAGCACGCAAATGCAATCCAGTAAGCAGTCCAAGGTCAGGGCAGGTAGCACACAAGTGTAATCCAGTCAACAGTGCAAGGTCAGGGCAGATAGTGGGGAAATGTAATCCAGTAAACAATCCAAAGTCAGAGCAGGTAGCAGGCAAGTGTTATCTAGTAAATAGTCCGCAGTCAGGGCAGGCAAGGTGGCGGACAAACGTAATCAGGGCAGAGCAGGCAAGTGTAAATTAGCAAACAGTTCAGGGTCAAGGCAGGTAATGGGCATACATAAACCAGTAAACAGTCCAAGATTGGGGCATGTAGCAGAGAAATATAATCCAGTAAACAGTCCAAGGTTAAAGCAGGTAGCGGGGAAACATAAACCAGTAAACAGTCTGAAGTCAGGGCAGGTAGCAGGCAAGTGTAATCCAACAAACAGTTTAAGGTCAGAGCAGGTAGCTGACAAACGTAATCCAGGAAACAGTACAAAGTCAGGAAAGGTAGCAGGCAAACGTAATCCAGTAAACAGTCTAAGGTTAGGGCAAGTAGCAGGCAAACGTAATTCAGTAAACAGTCCAAGGTCAGAGCAGGTAGTAACCAAGCACAATCCAGTAAACAGTTCAAGGTCAAGGCAAGTTAGTAAGTAAAAAATCCAGTAAACAGTCCAAGGTCGGGGTAGGTAATAGGAAAGCACAATCCAGTAAACAGTCCAAGGTCAGAGCAGGTAGCTGGCAAACATAATTGAGTAAACAGCCTAAGGTTGGGGCAGGTAGCAGGGAAATATACTCCAGAAAAAAGTCCAAGGTTAAGGCAGGTAGCGGGGAAATGTATACCAGTAAACAGTCTGCGATCAGGGCCGGTAACAGGCAAGTGTAAGGTCAGGACAAGTAGTGGACAAATGTAATCCAGGAAACAGCACAAAGTCAGGACAAGTAGCAGGCAAACATAATCCAGTCTAACATTCAGGGTCAGGACAGGTAGTGGGCCAACATAATCCAGTAAAAAATCCAAGGTCAAGAAAGGTGGCAGGCAAATGCAATTCAGTAAACAGTCCAAGATCAGGGCAGATAGCAAATAAGTATAATTCAGTAAACAGTCTAAGGTCAGGGCAGGTAGTGGAGAAACGTAATCCAGTAGACAATCCAAAATCAGAGCAGATAGCAGGCAAGTGTTATCCAGTAAACAGTACAAGGTCAGGGCAGGTTGTGGATAAACATAATCCAGGAAACAGTCTAAGGTCAAGACAGATAGCACGCAAATGCAATCCAGTAAGCAGTCCAAGGTCAGGGCAGGTAGTGGGGAAAGTGCTGTATACAACAAAACTGTCCAAGGTCAGGATAGGTAGCACACAAGTGTAATCCAGTCAACAGTACAAGGTCAGGGCAAGTAGCGGGGAAATGTAATCCAGTAAACAATCAAAAGTCAGAGCAGGTAGCAGGCAAGTGTTATCTAGTAAATAGTCCACAGTCAGGGCAGGCAAGGTGGCGGACAAACGTAATCAGGGCAGGGCAGGCAAGTGTAATTCAGCAAACAGTTCAGGGTCAGTGCAGGTAGTGGGGAAACATAATCCAGTCAAAAATGCAAGGTCAAGACAGGTGGCAGGCAAAAGCAATCCAGTAAACATTCCAAGGTCAAGGCAGATAGTGCACAAGTATAATTTAGTAAACAGTCCAAGGTCAGGGCAGGCAATGGGGAAAAGGCAATGGGGAAACGTAATCAAGTAAACAATCCAAAGTCGTGGCAGGTAGCAGACAAACGTAATCCAGCAAAAAGTTCAGGATCAGGGCAGGCAATAGGCAAATGTAAATGTGGGGAAGGACTGATAATGGTACTAATAATCTTGATGGAAAAGTTTGTGGAAGGGGCCCCGGGGGGGGGGGGGGGTTAAAGTTTTAGGAAGTGTGACATCCATACTGATGTCAGTATATTTAAACCCGACCACCGGTCCTGTCTCCGCCCCCTCCTTAGTTTTCTGCAGGCAGCCTGTACTAGTTATGTACAGCACAGAGATGAGGTCACTGCTACTTTTACAAGGTGCCCCAGACGACGTCAGAGTGTGACGTAATGCACGTCGGGAGGAGCTGACGTGCTGCATATACCGTCTGCAGGACGGGTGACTGTTTAAGCCGGCCAGCTGATTTTATGCTGTTTTGACTCTGCTATACTGTAAGTGCTTTTTTAATTTTCTTAATAAATGGTAGTACCAGGATTACGCTATGGTGTTTCCATTTCTTTTCCCGGGGAGCCTGTGAATGGGAACCATCCCTGGTACTAGGAGCTATTCATATTTCCCTCCATGGTGTGACCGATCCTTGAGGCTTGGTGGAGCTGTGTCATCCAACACTCCCCCTGGCTGTAAGAAGTGGCGTTTTTTCCCCTCTGGTTCATCTAGTTAAAGGCCCCGACTTGGTTAAGGTCGCAAGCTCTTCTGGGCTTGCCTTGTGGTAAGCACACACTTCTTATTGATTATCACAGTGGTGCGGTGGAGGAAAGGTTACCCTATTACTTATTCATTTACGCTGAAAACCGGAGCTGGGTCCTGGTCTTCTCACAATACACTTCTATTTCTTTGGAATACAACTATTTTGGAATATTATTTTAGGACTATCATCTGCTCTGTTTGTGTTATATTAATGAATGTGGACATTATATAATAAGTTTGGTGACATTCACTGATTGTAAAAAAAAAAAAAATGTTTCCCCTTTGTCAAATACTAAGGTTAATTTCAACATTTAATACTGCTCACTTAAGGATATTAGCGCTGCTACCTTTGCTACTATTTGTATTATTGTGTGTATCTCACATTGAGCGGCTGCTTTTTTTCGTTTTTTTCGTTTTTTGTAATCACATTCTTTTTTTTGGTATTCACAATATTTTTTAAGCACGATTTTCAATAATCCTTTGTTTAATATAGCGCGGTATTCTCCCCATTTGTTACTTTTACAAGGTAATATCTGGGTTTGTAAAGGCATTAGGTGTTCGAAAATTAGATTTATATCCTTTATGGCTATTGAGGAATATATGTAAATGAAGGTTTTCATGCCCAGAGCTTCAAGAGCATAAAAGACGAGCCCCAGTCCTGGCATGACCTCTGCGCCCCTGGTCTCATGACTCGCCCTATGCCACCTGGCAGCTCTGCATAGGTACCCCCCCCCCCCCCCCAAGGAGTGTCCGTCAGCCTTATCACAATGGAAAAGGTGAGTCTCAGCGTGTAAACAAGCTCCATAAATAAAGCGGCTTACACCGGAGATTAGGATGAGAGTCATAGGGACGTGTCCCTTGCACGTGACTCGTCTCTATGGGGAGATACAAACCGAGCAATGCCGTGCTGCAACCCATACCGGCCAAGAAATGATCGTATTCCACCCACAGCTAACCGGCCACCAATATGGAGACCCAACTCCACCCACACCAACTTGGACCCCTTCCGTTATCCGGGGGGGATGATTGAACAGGAAGACCTCAATTTGGTGCACCGCTCATACAGTACACCTAAAAACCCCAACCACTAAAACCTCCTACAAGTTTTCACACGTCATCTCTAAATCTCCAGCTTCCGTTAAAATGACCCCCCGGTGATCCCGCCATGGAGGTCCTTGTTCAGACACTTCCTGTTTTAGGGTGACAACGCTCCATCCCTGTCTCCCAGTTGTGCTCCTATGTTGTCACCCTCTCACACGCTCCCCTGACTGATAAAACAGGCAATAGGATAAAAAAACAAAACAAAAGGAACTCCAAATAGAAACTCACCACAGCATAAATGTAGCAAAAGAGTTTATTGAACACAAAAATATATAAAGTATCAATAAACTCTTTTGCTACATTTATGCTGCGGTGAGTTTCTATTTGGAGCTCCTTTGTCTTTCTTTTTATCCTATTTTGCCTTAACTCCAGAAAGCCCACCTAATAGCAGATTGGGTCAGCTGTGTGTATTGTTTAATTGAGGTTTTCCCGTTTTATCCTCTTTTGAATAGAGATACAACCGGTTAAGGATGAGCTCCGGCGTGTTCGCACACTCCACGTGCAGAGCCCGCCAGGAAGTCGGTACGGCGCTGCGCTAATCACAAGCAGTGAGAGATTTCCCGATCTCTGCAGCCGCACATTGGGAAAATGTCTCACTGCCTGTGATTAGCGCAGCGCCGTACCGACTTCCTGGTGGGCTCTGCACGTGGAGTGTGCGAACACGCCGGAGCCCATCCTTACAACCGGCAGCCATGGCACCACACATTGAGCCGGTGTGGTATCTGATGAGCAGGTGACACTGGAGGGAGCGCATGTAGACAGGAAGTGGTTGAAAAAGGCTGTTATTGGGCCCAGAAGGACGGGGGGTGGGGGGGTCAGTTGCTAATGACTACACAGCGATGTGCACAGCCTGGAACCATTTTCGTGGCATTTATAACTCACACTTGCACCAGCACTAAAGCGCACCAAAAAGGTGCCCTAGTATATTCAGCAGCATACAGCTGTGCTGCTGTCAGTTAAATTCAGTGAGGAGAGAATGGGGGGGGGGGGTTGGGTCGAGCCATGCTGTGTGTGTCTATAGATGCACACAGCCCAGCTCAGGTGCAAGCCCCCAGAGGAAGCAACATTTTTACAAAAAAATACAAAATAACGTTTTACAATCAACTTTCACTGCAATGACCATCAAAGTGTAATGGGGGGGGGGGGGGCATACAATGTGGGTGAGTGGGTTTATAGTACTGACACCAATGTTGGGGGTTATTTTTGCAGCCACTGACACCAATGTTGGGGGTTATTAATGCATCCACTGGTAAATATATTCATAAAATTGTACTGGTGATGAGGAATATGCTGACGCTGTGGCAGGAAGCTGCTCTCCTTAATCCCGGAGATGATTATCTTATAAAACAAGAAATCTTCATACACGTGAACCATCCAGATACAATGTACAGCTGGGAACCTGATATTCTGAGTCATGTGACCCGCTGCGTTTCTATGCACTTTGTGATTAATAGTGACTTCATTACAGAACTTCACACACATGTATGAGGTCATCTACATGGACAGGACACATGGACAGGTTATCTACATGGACAGGAGACATGGACAGGTCATCTACATGGACAGGAAACATGGACAGGTCATCTACATGGACAGGAAACATGGACAGGTCATCTACATGGACAGGAAACATTGACAGGTCATCTACATGGACAGAAAACATGGACAGGTCATCTACATGGACAGGTCATCTACATGGACAGGAGACATGGACAGGTCATCTACATGGACAGGAAACATGGACAGGTCATCTACATGGACAGGAAACATTGACAGGTCATCTACATGGACAGAAAACATGGACAGGTCATCTACATGGACAGGTCATCTACATGGACAGGAGACATGGACAGGTCATCTACATGGACAGGTTATCTACATGGACAGGAGACATGGACAGGTCATCTACATGGACAGGAAACATGGACAGGTCATCTACATGGACAGGTCATCTACATGGACAGGAGACATGGACAGGTCATCTACATGGACAGGAAACATGGACAGGTCATCTACATGGACAGGAGACATGGATGGGTCATCTACATGGACAGGAAACATGGACAGGTCATCTACATGGACAGGTCATCTACATGGACAGGAAACATGGACAGGTCATCTACATGGACAGGAAACATGGACAGGTCATCTACATGGACAGGAAACATGGACAGGTCATCTACATGGACAGGAAACATTGACAGGTCATCTACATGGACAGAAAACATGGACAGGTCATCTACATGGACAGGTCATCTACATGGACAGGTCATCTACATGGACAGGAAACATGGACAGGTCATCTACATGGACAGGAGACATGGACAGGTCATCTACATGGACAGGTCATCTACATGGACAGGTCATCTACATGGACAGGAAACATGGACAGGTCATCTACATGGACAGGAGACATGGACAGGTCATCTACATGGACAGGAAACATTGACAGGTCATCTACATGGACAGGAAACATGGACAGGTCATCTACATGGACAGGAAACATGGACAGGTCATCTACATGGACAGGAAACATGGACAGGTCATCTACATGGACAGGAGACATGGACAGGTCATCTACATGGACAGGTCATCTACATGGACAGGAAACATGGACAGGTCATCTACATGGACAGGAAACATGGACAGGTCATCTACATGGACAGGAAACATGGACATGTCATCTACATGGACAGGAAACATGGACAAGTCATCTACATGGACAGGAAACATGGACAAGTCATCTACATGGACAGGTCATCTACATGGACAGGAAACATGGACATGTCATCTACATGGACAGGAAACATGGACAAGTCATCTACATGGACAGGTCATCTACATGGACAGGAAACATGTACAGGTCATCTACATGGACAGGAGACATGAACAGGTCATCTACATGGACAGGAAACATGGACAGGTCATCTACATGGACAGGAAACATGGACAGGTCATCTACGTGGACAGGAAACATGGACAAGTCATCTACATGGACAGGAAACATGGACAGGTCATCTACGTGGACAGGAAACATGGACAAGTCATCTACATGGACAGGTCATCTACATGGACAGGAAACATGGACAAGTCATCTACATGGACAGGAGACATGGACAGGTCATCTACATGGACAGGAAACATGGACAGGTCATCTACATGGACAGGAAACATGGACAGGTCATCTACATGGACAGGAGACATGGACAGGTCATCTACATGGACAGGAGACATGGACAGGTCATCTACATGGACAGGAGACATGGACAGGTCATCTACATGGACAGGAGACATGGACAGGTCATCTACATGGACAGGAAACATGGACAGGTCATCTACATGGACAGGAGACATGGACAGGTCATCTACATGGACAGGAGACATGGACAGGTCATCTACATGGACAGGAACATGGACAGGTCATCCACATGGACAGGAGACATGGACAGGTCATCTACATGGACAGGAAACATGGACAGGTCATCTACATGGACAGGAAACATGGACAGGTCATCTACATGGACAGGACACATGGACAGGTCATCTACATGGACAGAAGACATGGGCAAGTCATCTACATGGACAGGAGACATGGACAGGTCATCTAGATGGACAGGAGACATGGACAGGTCATCTACATGGACAGGTCATCTACATGGACAGGAGACATGGACAGGTCATCTACATGGACAGGAGACATGGACAGGTCATCTAGATGGACAGGTCATCTACATGGACAGGAGACATGGACAGGTCATCTACATGGACAGGAGACATGGACAGGTCATCTACATGGACAGGTCATCTACATGGACAGGAGACATGGACAGGTCATCTACATGGACAGGAGACATGGACAGGTCATCTACATGGACAGGAGACATGGACAGGTCATCTACATGGACATGTCATCTACATGGACAGGTCATCTACATGGACAGGAGACATGGACAGGTCATCTACATGGACAGGAGACATGGACAGGTCATCTACATGGACAGGAGACATGGGCAAGTCATCTACATGGACATGCCATCTACATGGACAGGTCATCTACATGGACAGGAGACATGGACAGGTCATCTACATGGACAGGAGACATGGACAGGTCATCTACATGGACAGGAGACATGGACAGGTCATCTACATGGACATGTCATCTACATGGACAGGTCATCTACATGGACAGGTCATCTACATGGACAGGTCATCTACATGGACAGGAGACATGGACAGGTCATCTACATGGACAGGAGACATGGACAGGTCATCTACATGGACAGGAGACATGGACAGGTCATCTACATGGACATGTCATCTACATGGACAGGTCATCTACATGGACAGGAGACATGGACAGGTCATCTACATGGACAGGAGACATGGACAGGTCATCTACATGGACAGGAGACATGGGCAAGTCATCTACATGGACATGCCATCTACATGGACAGGTCATCTACATGGACAGGAGACATGGACAGGTCATCTACATGGACAGGAGACATGGACAGGTCATCTACATGGACATGTCATCTACATGGACAGGTCATCTACATGGACAGGTCATCTACATGGACAGGAGACATGGACAGGTCATCTACATGGACAGGAGACATGGACAGGTCATCTACATGGACAGGAGACATGGACAGGTCATCTACATGGACAGGAGACATGGACAGGTCATCTACATGGACATGTCATCTACATGGACAGGTCATCTACATGGACAGGAGACATGGACAGGTCATCTACATGGACAGGAGACATTGACAGGTCATCTACATGGACAGGAGACATGGACAGGTCATCTACATGGACAGGAGACATGGACAGGTCATCTACATGGACAGGAGACATGGACAGGTCATCTACATGGACATGTCATCTACATGGACAGGTCATCTACATGGACAGGAGACATGGACAGGTCATCTACATGGACAGGAGACATGGACAGGTCATCTACATGGACAGGAGACATGGGCAAGTCATCTACATGGACATGCCATCTACATGGACAGGTCATCTACATGGACAGGAGACATGGACAGGTCATCTACATGGACAGGAGACATGGACAGGTCATCTACATGGACATGCCATCTACATGGACAGGTCATCTACATGGACAGGAGACATGGACAGGTCATCTACATGGACAGGAGACATGGACAGGTCATCTACATGGACATGTCATCTACATGGACAGGTCATCTACATGGACAGGTCATCTACATGGACAGGAGACATGGACAGGTCATCTACATGGACAGGAGACATGGACAGGTCATCTACATGGACAGGAGACATGGACAGGTCATCTACATGGACAGGAGACATGGACAGGTCATCTACATGGACATGTCATCTACATGGACAGGTCATCTACATGGACAGGAGACATGGACAGGTCATCTACATGGACAGGAGACATTGACAGGTCATCTACATGGACAGGAGACATGGACAGGTCATCTACATGGACAGGAGACATGGACAGGTCATCTACATGGACAGGAGACATGGACAGGTCATCTACATGGACATGTCATCTACATGGACAGGTCATCTACATGGACAGGAGACATGGACAGGTCATCTACATGGACAGGAGACATGGACAGGTCATCTACATGGACAGGAGACATGGGCAAGTCATCTACATGGACATGCCATCTACATGGACAGGTCATCTACATGGACAGGAGACATGGACAGGTCATCTACATGGACAGGAGACATGGACAGGTCATCTACATGGACATGTCATCTACATGGACAGGTCATCTACATGGACAGGTCATCTACATGGACAGGTCATCTACATGGACAGGAGACATGGACAGGTCATCTACATGGACAGGAGACATGGACAGGTCATCTACATGGACAGGAGACATGGACAGGTCATCTACATGGACAGGAGACATGGACAGGTCATCTACATGGACAGGAGACATGGACAGGTCATCTACATGGACAGGAGACATGGATGGGTCATCTACATGGACAGGAGACATGGATGGGTCATCTACATGGACAGGAGACATGGACAGGTCATCTACATGGACAGGAGACATGGACAGGTCATCTACATGGACATGTCATCTACATGGACAGGTCATCTACATGGACAGGAGACATGGACAGGTCATCTACATGGACAGGAGACATGGACAGGTCATCTACATGGACAGGAGACATGGGCAAGTCATCTACATGGACATGCCATCTACATGGACAGGTCATCTACATGGACAGGAGACATGGACAGGTCATCTACATGGACAGGAGACATGGACAGGTCATCTACATGGACATGTCATCTACATGGACAGGTCATCTACATGGACAGGTCATCTACATGGACAGGTCATCTACATGGACAGGAGACATGGACAGGTCATCTACATGGACAGGAGACATGGACAGGTCATCTACATGGACAGGAGACATGGACAGGTCATCTACATGGACAGGAGACATGGACAGGTCATCTACATGGACATGTCATCTACATGGACAGGTCATCTACATGGACAGGAGACATGGACAGGTCATCTACATGGACAGGAGACATGGACAGGTCATCTACATGGACAGGAGACATGGACAGGTCATCTACATGGACAGGAGACATGGATGGGTCATCTACATGGACAGGAGACATGGATGGGTCATCTACATGGACAGGAGACATGGATGGGTCATCTACATGGACAGGAGACATGGGCAAGTCATCTACATGGACAGGAGACTGTCCTTACACTTTGCTCTGCTCATTCCCTGATTCCTAATTTATATTAAAATGGAACTCCAGGCTAAAATCATTTTTGACGTATTCATTCTTTCATGTTCCTATCTATAAAATCCCTGCTGTTCTCCCCCTTTCGACCCACCCTCTTCTTACCCAGTGATCCCCTCTACTTCCACATTATTTCCTGCATGAGTGGCAGCTGCAAGGGAGAGGAGAAAACTCTCGACAATACCTGGGAATTCTTGGAAGCCATGACATCACCTGGAGGCTCCCAGCCATTGTCTGTGCTCCCTCCTCTCCCCTGCAGCGGAAGTGCAGCCGCCACCTACTGACACAGGCGATCACTTCAGCAGACCAGAATGGGCAAGAAATAGGTAAGTAAAAAAGATCTTTTTATACACAGGGTAGGCGGGCTTTTTTGGGGGGTTACACTATATTACCCAAAAGTATTGGGACACCTGCCTTTACACGCACATGAACTTTAGAGGCGTCCCAGTCTTAGTCCGTAGGGTTCAATATTGAGTTGGCTCCGCCCTTTCTGGGAAGGCCGTCCACAAGGTTTAGGAGGGTGTCTATGGGAATGGTTGACCATTCTTCCAGAAGAGCATTTGTGAGGTCAGGCACTGATGTTGGACGAATAAACATAACTAGGGGAGCGCTGTTTCAAAGAATGGTATATAGTCAATGATGATTGAATCCATATGAATCATTTGAACTTTATTGGCAAAGAAACAAATAGTATGTGTTGCTGCCAGAAAGCACATATACAAAACAAGATAAAATGTCCGGTGGTATCTGATGGAACTCTATTGCAGTGGTGCTCAGGAACGTGAACAGATAATCCAAAGATGCCAAAAGCAGAGGCCTGTCAGCCAGCCCGAACCTCCAGGGAGAGGATGGAAAGGGGCCGGCTACGTTCCCTGTGATCCAAGGGGAGATGCGATACTGGTGCTGGTGGAGTTAACCAGAGAAGCAGTGAGAGAGCGTTCCCTCTCACTTAGTCTTCTGAGTTTGGGAGCAGCGGCTTCAGTTTGGTATTACCCTTCCATCAAGGCTTCCTTGGTTATCTATTTTTGCGCCTGGCCTTTGTTGATTACTGATGTTGGACGAGAAGGCCTGGCTCGCAGTCTCCCCTCTAATTCATTCAAAAGGTGTTCTATCGGGTTGAGGTCAGGACTCTGTACAGGCCAGTCAAGCTCCTCCACCACAAACTCGCTCATGCATGTCTTAATAGACCTTGCTTTGTGCTCCGGTGTGCAGTCATGTTGGAACAGGAAGGGGCCGCCCCCAAACTCCTCCCACAAAGTTGGGAGCATGAAATTGTCCAAAATGTTTTGGTATGCTGACGCCTTAAGAGTTCCCTTCACTGGAACTAAGGGGCCGAGCCCAACCCCTGAAAAACAACTCCACACCGTAATCCCCCTCCCCCCCCACACCGTAATCCTCCCTCCACTAAATGATTTGGACCAGTGCACAAAGCAAGGTCCATAAAGACATGGATGAGCGAGTTTGGGGTGGAGGAACTTGACTGGCCTGCACAGAGTCCTGACCTCAACCAGATAAAACACCTTTGGGATGAATTAGAGCAAAGACTGCGAGCCAGGCCTTCACTTGGCACAATGCAGTCAGGCAAGTAACGTTTTCCTGGAAACCGGCAAACCCAGACACGTCTATTGGATTGCCAGACAGAGAAGCGTGATTGGTCACTCTAGAGAACACGTCTCTACTGCTCTAGAGTCCAGTGGCGGTGTGCTTTACATCACGGCATCCGACGCTTTGCATTGCACTTGGTGATATAAGGCTTGCATGCAGCTGCTTGGCTATGGAAACCCATTCCATGAAGCTCTCTACGCTCTGTGGTTGTGCTGATCTGAAGGCCACATGAAGTTTGGAGGTCTGTAGCTATTGACTCTGCAGACAGTTGGCGACTTCTGCACACTGTGAGCTTCAACATCTGCTGACCCCGCTCTGTCATTTTACGTGGCTGACCACTTTGTGGCTGAGTTGCTGTTGTTCCTAGTTGCCACTTTGTTATAATGCCACTAACAGGTGACCGTGGAATATTTAGTAGAAAGGAAATTTCAGGGACGGATTTATTGCACAGATGGCGACCTATCACGGTATCACGCTTGAGTGACTCATTCTTTCACCAATGTTTGTAGAACCCGTCTGCATGCCGAGGTGCTCCATTCTATACACCTGTGGCCATTAAGGTGGCCAATCCAATGGTTTTGAGGGTTGTCCCAATACTTTGGGCAATATAGTGTATCTAGGGGTATCTTTGCCCCAGCTCCTTGTGGGAGGACCTTGTGACAGATTTTAGAGGGCGGGTTTGAGGTTTGATGTGTGGGTGGGTAACGGGTAGAGGGGGGTGTCTTGTGGGTATATGTAGGGAAGGAGGGAGAGAGGCCCTCGCAGGCTAGCGTTGCTTGTTCCTGGACTACAACCGGCCGCACTGAGCATGTGCGGCCGGTTCGGAAGCTGATTGGCCGGTTGGGCTGCATACATGGCGATCATTGCCGAGCTTGGGTGGCATCTGAGCATGCACCTCTGGCATCTCTTTACTGATTGGCTTACCTGGCTGGTTGCTTGGCAACCAGTAACGCCGACAAGTCTCTCCCGATCTGGCGCATCTGCCGATCTGGCAAATGTTGCTGAATATAAAGACATATGTACTTTTACACTGTGATTCTTAGTGTTGTCAGATCGCCATATTTCCCAGCCTTAGCTGACAATGCTCAGCATATACAGGTATATATATATATATATATATATATATATACAATATCCCACAAAAGTAAGTACACCCCTCAGTCACATGTTGTGTAAATCTTTTCTTGTATCTTTTCATGTGACAACACTGAAGAAATGACACTTGTCTACAATGTAAAGTAGTGAGTGTACAGCTTGTATAACAGTGTAAATTTGTTGTCCCCTCAAAATAACTCAACACACAGCCATTAATGTCTAAACCGCTGGCAACAAAAGTCAGTACACCCCTAAGTGAAAATCTCCAAATTGGGCCCAATTAGCCATTTTCCCTCCCCGGTGTCATGTGACTCGTTAGTGTTACAAGGTCTCAGGTGTGAATGGGGAGCAGGTGTGTTAAATTTGGTGTTATCGCTCTCACTCTCTCATACTGGTCACTGGAAGTACAACATGGCACCTCATGGCAAAGAACTCTCTGAGGATCTGAAAACAAAGAATTGTTGCTCTACATAAAGATGGCCTAGGCTATAAGAAGATTGCCAAGACCCTGAAACTGAGCTGCAGCACGGTGGCCAAGACCATACAGCGGTATAACAGGCAGTGGAGTATTTAGGTTTTGTGCTGCCCTAGGCCTGACTAAACGCATGCACCCCCCTAATTTAAATACGACCCACCCCATCCTCCTGAGGCCACACCCCTTTCTGTTTAAGACCCACCCTATCATCTGTAAACCACACCCCTTCCTCCTTAGGCTTATTTGGCACCTTTCAGGGGGGAACGGGTACCTGTTTCTGACAGGTACCCTTCCCCACTTCTGGGAGACTGCTCTGTCCCCTCTGAAGTTTGCCACCCCTCCTCCTTCCTCCACTGGGCCATTCAGAAAGTGCAACGCGCTTCGCACATGTGCAATAGGGAACCGGTCGGTTTCCCTTACCATGAATGATAGTGGTAAAACCCAAGAGCCAATCTGAAAATCGGCTGAGGTGTCGACATCGCTGGATCCCTGGACAGGTAAGTGTCCTAATATTAAACGTAAGCAGCTACAGTATTTGTAGCTGCTGAGTTTTAATGCTAACATGGAGGGGGGGGTGGTCTCACTGTGCCCATCAATTGCAGCCTCACTGTGCCCCATCAAACGCAGCCACTGTGCCATCAAACACAGCCACTGTGCCCATCAATTGCAGCCACTGTGCCCATCAATTGCAGCCACTGTGCCCCATCAGACGCAGCCACTGTGCCCTAACGCGGCCACTGTGCCCAATAAATGCAGCCACTGTGCCCATCAAACGCATCCACTGTGCCCATCAAACGCATCCACTGTGCCATCAAACGTAGCCACTGTGCCCATCAATTGCAGCCACTGTGCCCATCAATTGCAGCCACTGTGCCCATCAAATGCAGCCACTGTGCCATCAAATGCAGACACTGTACCCCATCAAACGTAGCCACTGTGCCCATCAAACACAGCCACTGTGCCCATCAATTGCAGCCACTATGCCCATCAATTGCAGCCACTGTGCCATCAAACGCAGCCACTGTGCCCATCAATTGCAGCCACTGTGCCCCATCAAACGCAGCCACTGTGCCCATCAAATGCAGCCACTGTGCCCATCAAACGCATCCACTGTGCCCATCAAACGCATCCACTGTGCCATCAAACGTAGCCACTGTGCCCATCAATTGCAGCCACTGTGCCCATCAATTGCAGCCACTGTGCCCATCAATTGCATCCACTGTGCCATCAAATGTAGCCATTGTGCCATCAAACGCAGCCATTGTGCCATCAAACGCAGCCACTGTGCCCATCAAACGTAGCCACTGTGCCCATCAAATGCTAACACTGTGCCCATCAAATGCTAACACTGTGCCCATCAAATGATGCCACTGCCAGTGCCCATAACACTGATATAATTTATTCAATCATTGTACCTGCTGTCTTGGGGGTTTCCCTCGTGCTCCTCTCTCTCCTCCTCCTGACGTCACAGCCAGATCCCGCCCCAGGGCCGAGGAGAAGATTCACTGCAGGAAAGCAGTGCAGGGGAGGGTAGGCGGAGCTTAAGGCTCCACCTGTCACCTGCTGCTTATGGGGGCGCGAGTGACACACGCCGCCCCCCCCCCCGCATGAGAAAAAACCCCCCACCCGTCTTGCCGATTCCCGGCTACCGCCTCCCACACACATGCAGCCCACGGCGGCCGGCTTTCTGTAGCGGCGTCGCGGTGTATGGGCGTGCTTGGCAGATAGTGGGGGGGCGTGAGGTACACGCCCCCACCCTCTGCCAAGCACGCCCATACACCACGGCGCCGCTACAGAAAGCCGGCCGCCGTGGAATGCATGTGTGCGGGAGGCAGCAGCGGGAGCCGGGAATCGGCAAGACAGGTGGGGGGGCTTCCTCTCATGCGGGGGGGCGGCCCTTTTTGCCGCCCCCCGCAAAGTGCCACCCTAGGCCTAGGCCTTGTTGGCCTAGGCTAAAACACAGCCCTGATAACAGGACAGGTTCCACTCAGAACAGGCCTCGTCATGGTCTACCAAAGAAGTTGAGGTCACGTGCTCAGCGTCATATCCAGAGGTTGTCTTTGGGAAATAGACGTATGAGTGCTGCCAGCATTGCTGCAGAGGTTGTAGGGGTGGGGGGTCAGCCTGTCAGTGCTCAGACCATACGCCGCACACTGCATCAAATTGGTCTGTATGGCTGTCCTCCCAGAAGGAAGCCTCTTCTAAAGATGATGCACAAGAAAGACCACAAACAGTTTTCTGAAGACAAGTAGACTAAGGAGATGGATTACTGGAACCATGTCCTGTGGTCTGATGAGACCAAGATAAACGTATTTGGTTCAGATGGTGAGAAGCGTGTGTGGGGGCAACCAGGTGAGGAGGACAAAGACAAGTGTGTCTTGTCTACAGTCAAGCATGGTGGTGGGAGGGTCATGGTCTGGGGCTGCATGAGTGCTGCCGGCACTGGGGGGCTACAGATCATTTTTTTGCAAAATTGTATTTTTATTAAATTTTATGTTTTAAAGCGAACAAGTACAGAATTGTTGCACAATTTAGAATACAAAAATATTAAAAACATATTGATATCAAAACAGAAAAAAACAATGGAGTGAAAGATACAGATGAACAGAATCCACAATTACAGAGCACAGGAGTGTTCTGCACAGCATGTCCAGGATATATAAAGTAAGCAGTGCAAAATTAGGTAGTATAGGTTTGAAACCAGAGGTCAATCACATAAAGGGAAGAACAAAGATTCCATGAAGGGTATGTGATACGGGATAAGAAACTCCAAATGACATACATAAGAGTGAAGTAAGTGGGGGGGGGAGGGGGCACCATGAACACAAGAAATACTATGCCAAGAAAATTTTAAGAAGTGATAGTTGGCACAGGGGTCCCAAATTCCGACCGATCCCAAAGTTCCCACACTTTATCAAATTGGGGGATAGTGTCATGTACTGAGGCCGTTAGATATTCCATCCTCCGAATTTCAGCCACTAGTTGTAAAAATTTGGGCCAAGGAGGAGGTGCGTCGGACAGCCAGCATAGGGGAATAAGTCTTTTGGCAGCCAGTAATATGTAAGAAAGAAGCCGGTTGGCTCTTCTGGTTATTCCAGAGAAAGGAAGGCCTAACAAATAATGTAAGGGATCAAGTGGGAGGGATTTATTCAACACTTTCTGTATCAGCTCACCTCACACCAAAAAGGTTGGATCATTGAACATTGCCAAAATATATGGATTACGGAACCCGTGTCAGTCCCGCAATGCCAACAGCGTGGCGAGACTGAGGGATCATATTTATGAATAATGTCAGGGGTTCTATACCAAAACATGAGAATTTTCATGGATGTCTCCCGCTGGGTCACACATTTGGAAGACTTGGAAGCGGAGGACCAAATCCTATCCCATACGTGGACTCAGGGGCGTTGCTAGGTCTACAAAAGATCTGGGGCTAGAGCCCATAGCAGCGTAGTAAAGAAAGTCATATGCTTGGGCGGGCATACACATGTATATACAGTAATATACGTGTGTTTGTGTGTGTGTATATATCCCCAGAGAGCCCCCCACTTACATCAGGGTCCCCAGAGAGCCCCCCTTACATCAGGGTCCCCAGAGAGCCCCCCCTTACATCAGGGTCCCCAGAGAGCCCCATCCACTTACATCAGGGTCCCCAGAGAGCCCCCCACTTACATCAGGGTTCCCAGAGAGCCCCCCTTACATTAGGGTCCACAGAGAGCCTCCCCCTTAAATCAGAGTCCCCAGAGAGCCCGCCACTTACATCAGGGTTCCCAGAGAGCCCCCCTTACATTAGGGTCCACAGAGAGCCTCCCCCTTAAATCAGAGTCCCCAGAGAGCCCCCCCTTAAAATCAGGGTCCCCAGAGAGCCCCCACTTATATCAGGGTCCCCAGGGAACCTCCCCTCCCCTTGGTGACCCCTGCAGAGACTCGGGTCTATGGGCCCCAGATTCGGGGCTATAGCCCCAAAAGCCACCCCCTAGCAACGCCCCTGCCTGGACTGAAAAAGGTCTGCCTATTATATGGGACCATCTTCCCATATAATGATGTGTGGTCTTAGTAAGAGGTCTCGACTCATGAAGGATACGATGAATGGAGGATAATAAATGTAATTGATGGGGTCCTTGAGCGCATATGTACTCAAAGGTAGTTGGATTGTCAAGAGTTAGGTTGGGGATTTAGAGTGAAAAAAATGTCTAACCTGCAGGTAAAAGTGGAAAAGTTGGGGGGGGGGGGTATCAAATTCCTCACGTAGAGTGTCGAAGGTATGTAATCTTCGCGTGATAGGGTGTACTAGATTTTGAAGTTGGAAAAGGGGGGCATTGAGCCATGAAAAGATCCTGCCCAGGGACATACTATCTGGTATGAGTGGGTTAAACAATACATTGACAAGAGGGGAACAAGGCGAGGCAAGGCGATAGTCTTTGAGGGATTTACGCTAGATGGTTAAAGTAAAAATCATTGGAGCAGTGCATTGACGTTTGAGAGTGGGTTCCAGGGATGAGGGATCCCCCCAAACCAAGGAACTTGGGTGGACTGGATATAGCACACCCTTTTCAATGGCAGTCCACTGATTTGGTGCGAATAAAGAAGACCAGGAAGCAATAGGCCTTAAATGTGAGGCATATTAATATTTCATAATGTCCGGTGCACCCATTCCCCCCCCCCCCCCCTGGATCTTGGAGCAGAAACCACAGAACTTGCTATGCGATGAGCCCTATCCCCCCATATGAACTTTAAGAAACTCCGTTGAATTGCCTTTAATTGGGAGGAGGGCAAGGAAACAGGTAATGTTTCAAAGTGGTATAGCAGTCTAGGTAGAATAGACATTTTTAGAACATTATTCCTGCCCAACAAGGACAAAGGGTATTTTGCCCAAGCCAACAGGGATTTATTGATGTCCAGAACCAGGGGTGGAAAGTTTGCGGAGTAAAGAGAGGAATAGGAAGGGGTGAGAAGAACACCTAGGTATTTAAGGGAAGTTTTGCACCACTTGTAAGGATATGACTCTTTGAGCTATGATAATGTGTATAGGCAAGGCTTCAGTCTAGGAAGTGTTGACCTTATAACCTGAGATGGCCCCAAAGGAGGTCAGCAATTTAATTAGTGAGGGGAGAGAAATCAATGGATTAGTGATAGTGAGCAAGATGTCATCCGCGAAAAGTGATAACTTATATTCCCCCTGTCGCATCACCACCCCACGATTATCCGGATGAGTGCGGATGGACTCAGCCAGGGGCTCTAAACATAGAATAAAAAGCAATGGTGATAAAGGGCAACCCTACCGAGTACCGTTAGTCATGGGGGAGCTACAGTTCATTGAGGGGACCATGAATGCCAACATGTACTGTGACATACTGAAGAAGAGCATGATCCCCTCCCTTCAGAGACTGGGCCGCAGGGCAGTATTCCAACATGATAACCACCCCAAACACACCTCCAAGACCACCACTGCCTTGCTAAAGAAGCTGAGGGTAAAGGTGATGGACTGGCCAAGCATGTCTCCAGACCTAAACCCTATTGATCATTTGTGGGACATCCTCAAAGGGAAGGTGGAGGAGCGCAAGGTCTCTAACATCCACCAGCTCTGTGATGTCATCATGGGGGAGGGGAAGAGGACTCCAGTGGTAACCTGTGAAGCTCTGGTGACCTCCATGCCCAAGAGGGTTAAGGCAGTGCTGGAAAATAATGGTGGCCACACAAAATATTGACACTTTGGGCCCAATTTGGAGATTTTCCCTTAGGGGTGTACTGACTTTTGTTGCCAGCGGTTTAGACATTAATGGCTGTGTGTTGAGTTATTTTGAGGGGACAGTAAATTTACACTGTTATACAAGCTGTACACTCACTACTTTACATTGTAGACAAGTGTCATTTCTTCAGTGTTGTCACATGAAAAGATAGAAGAAAAGATTTACACAAATGTGACTGAGGGGTGTACTTACTTTTGTCAGATACTGTATATATATATATGACAGTTTTACACTGGTTTTGGCGGGACTGATGACGTTATATGATGCGATGAAGTGGGAGGGACCACTCACTCTGTGGTTCTGATTGGTGGATGTTCACTTAAATGCTTTTGCACAGAAATATGCATATATCAGCTGCCTGATGAAGGGGTACTACGTGGCTCTGAAACGTGGCTCTGTACTATTTAGTGATGTGACCTTCCTTGGATAAAATCTGTTTGGACAAAATTGATGATCCTTGGTGAACTGGCCAATATCTACTTATTCTTCCCCACCGATCACCAGTGAATTGGTCGGGGGTTTCCTGAGACTTGTGAATTATTTTAGGGGTTCCTCTGGGGTAAGAAGGCGGAGAACGGTTGCTCTAATCTGCCCTTTCTCTGCTGATGATTGGTCCCTTCTATGAACTCTCCAGTGTTATGTTGTTCTGACCACATGCAGCTCCCTATCTCTGTGTATCACATATGGGGGGGAGGGGCACTGTGCTCCTTTAGGGGAACACCATGGCCCCCCATCCCCTGACATGGATCTGTACGATCCGATCCGACAGTTTTCCATTATACGTTCCCCGGCGATCGGCGGCCTGAGCATTGCAATCTGCAGGAATTCATTTTCCAGGACAGACGTGACTCCCATCTCACATCTCCGGTCGGGGATCGGGGCCTCCCGCTCTCTCCACTTTAATTAAAGTTGATTTTTTTTCTGCTGACTAGGCAGTATTCTGGGCTGCTGTGTTTTCATTGATAATGAGCCAGGCAATTAAAAGCAGAACTGGGAATACAGATAAGTTTCCTGCAAGGAATGCAGGATGATTGCAGGAGAATGAGGCTGGGGATGAGTGAAGATTGCAGGTGGATAAGGCTGGAGATGGGGGATAATTGCAGAAGAACGAAGCCGGGGATGAGTGAAGATTGCAGGAGGATGAGGCTGGGGATGAATTCAGGAGGATGAAGCTGGGGATGGAGGATGATGGCAGGGGGATGAGGCTGGCAATGGGGCATGATTGCAGGAGGATGAGGCTTGGGATGCGGATGATGGCAGGAGGATGAGGCTGGGGATGGGGATGATGGCAGAAGGATGGGGATGGGGATGATGGCAGGAGGATGAGGCTGGGGATGGGGATGATGGCAGGAGGATGAGGCTGGGGATGGGGATGATGGCAGGAGGATGAGGCTTGGGATGGGGATGATGGCAGGAGGATGAGGCTGGGGATGGGGATGATGGCAGGAGGATGGGGATGGGGATGATGGCAGGAGGATGAGGCTGGGGATGGGGATGATGGCAGGAGGATGAGGCTGGGGATGGGGGATGATCACAGGAGGATGAGGCTTGGGATGGGGGATGATGGCAGGAGGATGAGGCTGGGGATGGGGATGATGGCAGAAGGATGGGGATGGGGATGATGGCAGGAGGATGGGGATGATGGCAGGAGGATGAGGCTGGGGATGGGGATGATGGCAGAAGGATGGGGATGGGGATGATGGCAGGAGGATGGGGATGATGGCAGGAGGATGGGGATGGGGATGATGGCAGGAGGATGAGGCTGGGGATGGGGATGATGGCAGGAGGATGAGGCTTGGGATGGGGATGATGGCAGGAGGATGAGGCTGGGGATGGGGATGATGGCAGGAGGATGGGGATGATGGCAGGAGGATGAGGCTGGGGATGGGGATGATGGCAGGAGGATGAGGCTGAGGATGGGGGATGATCGCAGGAGGATGAGGCTGGATATGGGGGATGATGGCAGGAGGATGAGGCTTGGGATGGGGGATGATGGCAGGAGGACAAGGCTGGGGATGGGGATTGTTGGCAGGAGGATGAAGTTGGGGATGGGGATGATGGCAGGAGGATGAGGCTGGCAATGGGGGATGATAGCAGGAGGACAAGGTTGAGGATGGGGGATGATGGCAGGAGGATGAGGCTGGGGTTGGGGATTGTTGGCAGGAGGAAGTTGGGGATGGGGATGATGGCAGGAGGATGAGGCTGGGGATGATGGCAGGAGGATGAGGCTGGGAATAGGGATGATGGCAGGAGGATATGGCTGGGGATGGGGATGATGGCAGGAGGATGAAGTTGGGGATGGGGGATGATAGCAGGAGGATGAGGCTGGGGATGGGGATGATGGCAGGAGGATGAGGCTGGGGATGGGGATGATGGCAGGAGGATGGGGATGGGGATGATGGCAGGAGGATGAGGCTTGGGATGGGGGATGATGGCAGGAGGACAAGGCTGGGGATGGGGATTGTTGGCAGGAGGATGAAGTTGGGGATGGGGATGATGGCAGGAGGATGAGGCTGGCAATGGGGGATGATAGCAGGAGGACAAGGTTGAGGATGGGGGATGATGGCAGGAGGATGAGGCTGGGGTTGGGGATTGTTGGCAGGAGGAAGTTGGGGATGGGGATGATGGCAGGAGGATGAGGCTGGGGATGATGGCAGGAGGATGAGGCTGGGAATAGGGATGATGGCAGGAGGATATGGCTGGGGATGGGGATGATGGCAGGAGGATGAAGTTGGGGATGGGGGATGATAGCAGGAGGATGAGGCTGGGGATGGGGATGATGGCAGGAGGATGAGGCTGGGGGATGATGGCAGGAGAAGGAGGATGAGGATGGGGAGGATGGCAGGAGAAGGAGGATGAGGATGGGGAGGATGGCAGGAGAAGGAGGATGAGGATGGGGATTCTCCGCATGAGCACAAGGCTGGGAATGGGGGACGATGGCAGGAGGATGAGGCTGGGTGTGGGTGGGGCCTACTCGCCCTTCATGTGGGGGTACCTTCGCACATGTTTGCGCTCATCAATGCCCGGGACCAGGCGGGCACCTATGTATAAAAATGTTGGTTGCACTACACACATTACATATTGGTACACACACTGGGCCATAGGTGTGCGCAGTCTATTGCATTAGGGTGTGCCCCCCAAAGCTCATATGTGTGCATATACTGTATTTATAGGGCAGTAGGGCAATGGACAGTGTCGGTAGAGCAGTGGACGGTGTCAGAAGGGCAGAGATTGGTGTCAGTAGTTTATTTTTTATATATTTTTTATTATTACTTTTTTTACAATTTTAGAATTTTTTACAAAAAATTTTATACAATTTTTTATTACTTTTTTTACAATTTTTTTAGGAGCTGCATTGGGGGGCTTTGGTGAAATATCATGGGTCTAAACAGACCCCTGATGTCTCACTTTTGAGACAGGGAAAGGGACTAAGGGCAGATATTCCCTAGTCCCTTTCTCTGCAGCCAAGCAGCAGGGGAAATGTGCCCAGCAATGGGTGATTAGGGTGTGCCCAGGCACACCTGGCACACCCTGTGCGCACGCCTATGCGCTGGACTGAGATCAGTAATTCTGGGCTCATTAATCAGTTAATTCTAAACTGATGACCTGTAAGAACCATTTTGGATCTCAATATTTGTCACGGTTTCACGGGTGAACGCAATTTTAAAGCTTGACACGTTTGGTGTCTATTTACTCGGCGCAACCTCATCTTTTCTATTTTACCATAAAATTAGGTAATATGTTGTGTTTGTGTTCATTAAAAAGAGCTTTAATGTATTTTTTCCCAAAAACCTGGGTTTGATAAACCATTGTGCTTTGTCATGTGACTTAAAACATTGCAGCTGACACCATTTTATTCTCCAGGGTCTCTGCTTACAAAAAATATATAATTAATTGGGAGATTTAACTATCTTCAGGCCTAAGGCTCCATTCACACTTGTACTCCAAAGTCACAGGACCTCGGGGTGCAACTTTGATGCAACTTTTGAAATGAATGGGCTACCATACACATGACATAAATCGCACATGTGCACACCTGCAGATGGTAGTCGGATGATAAGCAGATTGGTAGGGGGGTGGGAGGCGGATGGTAGGGGATGATAAGCAGATTGGTAGGTGGATGGTAGTCGGATGGTAGGGGATGGGAGGTGGATGATAGGCAGATTGGTAGGGGGTGGGAGGCTAAGGGGAGGTGGATGGTAGTCGGATGGTAGGGGATGGGAGGTGGATGGTAGGCAGATTGGTAGGGGGGTGGGAGGCAGAGGGGAGGTGGATGGTAGTCGGATGGTAGGGGATGGGAGCTGGATGGTAGGCAGATTGGTAGGGGGTGGGAGGCTAAGGGGAGGTGGATGGTAGTCGGATGGTAGGGGATGGGAGGTGGATGGTAGGCAGATTGGTAGGGGGGTGGGAGGCTGAGGGGAGGTGGGTGGTAGTCGGATGGTAGGGGAGGGGAGGTGGATGATAGGCAGATGGAAGGCGGTTGGGAGGCGGAGGGGAGGCGGGTGGGAGGTGGATGGTAGTCGAATAATAGGCGGATGATAGGTGGATGGGAGGCGGATAGTAGGAAGGTGGGAGGAGGATGGTAGGCAAGTGGGATGGTAGGTGAATGGTGGGTGGATGATAGGCGGGTGGGAGGTGGGTCGGAGGCGGATGGTAGGTGGATGATAGGCGGGTGGGAGGTGGGTCGGAGGCGGATGGTAGGTGGATGGTTGGCGGGTGGGAGGTGGGTCGAAGGTGGATGGTAGGTGGATGGTAGGCAGGTGGGAGGTGGGTCGGAGGCGGATAGTAGGTGGATGGTAGGTGGGTGGGAGGCGGATGGTAGGCGGATAGGAGGTGGGTGGGAGGCGGATGGTAGGTGGATGGTAGGTGGGTGGGAGGCGGATGGTAGGCGGGTGGGAGGTGGTTGGGAGGCGGATGGTAGGTGGATGGAAGGCGGATGATAGGCGGGTGGGAGGTGGGTCGGAGGCGGATGGTAGGTGGATGGTAGGTGGATGATAGGCGGTGAGAGGTGGATGGTAGGTGGATGATAGGCGGGTGGGAGGCGGATGGATGACGGATGGTAGGTGGATAGTAGGTGGATGGTAGGTGGATGGTAGGCGGGTAGGAGGTGGGTCGGAGGCGGATAATAGGTGGATGGTAGGTGGGTGGGAGGCGGATGGATGGTGGATGGGAGGTGGGTGGGAGCCGATAGTAGGTGGATGGTAGGTGGGTGGGAGGCGGATGGATGGCGGATGGTAGGCGGTTGGTAGGTGGATGGTAGGTGGATGATAGGCAGGTGGGAGGCGGATGGATGGCGGATGGTAGGCAGATGGTAGGTGGATGGTAGGTGGGTGGGAGGCGGATGGATGGCGGATGGTAGGCGGTTGGTAGGTGGATGGTAGGTGGATGATAGGCAGGTGGGAGGCGGATGGATGGCGGATGGTAGGCAGATGGTAGGTGGATGGTAGGTGGATGGTAGGTGGGTGGGAGGTGGGTCGGAGGCGAATGGTAGGTGGAAGGTAGGTGGGTGGAACGCGGATGGTAGACGGATGGGAGGTGAGTGGGAGTCGGATGGTAGGTGGATTGGAGCTGGTTGATAGGCGGGTGGGAGGTGGGTCGGAGGCGGATGGTAGGTGGATGGGAGCTGGATGATAGGCGGGTGGGAGGTGGGTCGGAGGCGGATGGTAGGTGGATGGTAGGTGGGTGGGAGGCAGATGGTAGGCGGGTGGGAGGTGGGTCGGAGGCGGATGGTAGGTGGATGGGAGCTGGATGATAGGCGGTGGGAGGTGGGTCGGAGGTGGATGGTAGGTGGATGGTAGGTGGATGGTAGGCGGGTGGGAGGTGGGTCGGAGGCGGATGGTAGGTGGATAGTAGGTGGGTGGGAGGCGGATGGTAGGCGGGTGGGAGGTGGGTCGGAGGCGGATGGTAGGTGGATAGGAGCTGGATGATAGGCGGGTGGGCGGTGGGTCGGAGGCGGATGGTAGGTGGATGGGAGCTGGATGATAGGCGGTGGGAGGTGGGTCGGAGGTGGATGGTAGGTGGATGGTAGGTGGATGGTAGGCGGGTGGGAGGTGGGTCGGAGGCGGATGGTAGGTGGATGGTAGGTGGGTGGGAGGCGGATGGTAGGCGGGTGGGAGGTGGGTCGGAGGCGGATGGTAGGTGGATAGGAGCTGGATGATAGGCGGGTGGGAGGTGGGTCGGAGGTGGATGGTAGGTGGATGGTAGGTGGATGGTAGGCGGGTGGGAGGTGGGTCGGAGGCGGATGGTAGGTGGATGGTAGGTGGATGGTAGGCGGGTGGGAGGTGGGTCGGAGGCGGATGGTAGGTGGATGGGAGGTGGTTCTGAGGTGGATGGTAGGTGGATGGGAGGCGGATGATAGGCGGGTGGGAGGTGGTTCTGAGGTGGATGGTAGGTGGATGGGAGGCGGATGATAGGCGGGTGGGAGGTGGGTCGGAGGCGGATGGTAGGTGGATGGTAGGTGGGTGGGAGGCGGATGATAGGCGGGTGGGAGGTGGGTCGGAGGTGGATGGTAGGTGGATGGGAGGCGGATGATAGGCGGGTGGGAGGTGGGTCGGAGGCGGATGGTAGGTGGATGGTAGGTGGGTGGGAGGCGGATGATAGGCGGGTGGGTCGGAGGTGGATGAGAGGCGGATGGTAACAATGTAACACTCTCATATGATGTATGCAGTGTGAGTGAAATGAAATGTTCTGAGTGGAATATCAGCGGAATGATGGCATCACCCAACCTGCCCCCCCCCCCCCCCCCGCGTCTCCCTGTCCCTGAGCGCCGTGCTCTGAAGATGATCCATGGCGGACATTCATTGTGTTATTGGGGGAGGGGGGGGGGAGATAATGAATGCGCCAATCTCCAGAAAGAGATAGCAGGGATTATGTAATGCGCGGTGAACAATGGATCCCGGCTGCCAGACATCTGCAGCAAGCGGGAAAACAACGTTCTTCATTAGACAGTACGCCGGCGTAAGGATTCCAGAGGGCAATATTGTGCGTTGCCTGCGGTCGGGGGTGGGGGTGGGGGGCATAGCATGTAAAAGCATCGTGACTACAGAGCAGACAATTAGCGTTTATGATGATCACATCTGAGCTGCGTCCTCTTATTCATCTGGACAGGCGGAGGCGGCCTCATCCTCGCCGTGTTCTGTCTCCTAGAGGACTGCTTGACCTCGAAGCGCCAAAACGCCGCCGAGCGACCGCTTTCTCCTTACAAGGAGCTGATCGGTCCTCAGCACTTTGCGTCAGTTCTGGATTAGTAGATCAGGAAATGTGTCCCTGGAAATGATTCGGCTTCAATGTATCTGAATGGTGGAAATAAAGAAAATAAAATTTAAAAGAATGTTACTTTGTTACTTTGTTAGAGGATAGCTAAACCCAGGAACAAAATAGTCATACAGTATGTTGCCTCTCACAGTCCTTTGATGCGGTGGCTGCGCTCCTTTTCTCTTCCCATCCGAGCAAATTCTGACACTTTTCTCATATATGTAAAAAATCTGTGTTTTTTTCTTTCAAAAGTTTTTGATTGAGTTTTTCATAAAGGAATAGGAAACATTGTTACATTCCGCTGTACATTATAACATAGAATGAAAGGTCATATATGAGCACAGTGGCATAACTTAAGTCACAATCGTCCTCAAACATTAAAATTGCGCCCGCTCGTGGAATGGCGACAAACTTTTACCCTTAAAAATCTCCATAGGCGACGTTTAAAAATTTCTACAGGTTATCAGTTATGAGTTACAGAGGAGGTCTAGGGCTAGAATTATTGCTCTCGCTCGAACGATCGCGGCGATACCTCACATGTGTGGTTTGAACACCATTTTCATATGCAGGCGCTACTCACGTATGCGTTCACTTCTGCGTGTGAGCTCGTCGGGACGGGGCGCTTTAAAAAAAAAATTTCTTATTTATTTTACTTTTTTTTTATTTTGACACTCTTTTAAAAAAAAAAAATTGGGTCACTTTTATTCCTATTACAAGAAATGTAAACATCCCTTGTAATAAAAAAAAAAGCATGACAGGTCCTCTTAAATATGAGATCTGCGGTCAAAAAGACATCACATCTCATATTTACATTAAAATGCAATAAAAAAAATATGTCACTTGACAAAAAATTTTTTACAAAATTCTCCTTAAAGAGCTATGGGCGGAAGTGACATCAAACGTCACTTCCGCCCATAGCTCTTTAAGGAGAATTTTTAAAAAAAATTTTTGTCAAGTGACATTTTTTTTTTTCCATGCTATGGAGCCAAACGGGGGGCCATCTTCCCCTCACTCGGCAGCCAGGCATCCACGGGAAAGGTGGGTCCGGAGCGTGGCGGGAGTTGGGTGGGCACCTCTCCCGCCACAGATAAAAGTAATCTTGCGGCGAATCCGCCACAGAGACCACTTTTATCTCAAAGAGAAATGCATGGCGTTCCCCATAGCTGCTGCCATAACAACGGTATTTAGCGTCAAAGTACAGACGTACGGTTACGTCGTTTTACGTGAAGTGGCTAGACAGACACCCCATATGGGAGCAAACTGTGCTGTAGGGCGACAGGCGACACAGCCAGCCTCACTTAAGGACCGAGCCTCTTTCTGAGATTTGTTGTTTGCAAGTTAAAAACTGTTTTTTTTTCTTGAAAATTACTTAGAACCCCCAAACATTATTATATATATTTTTTCTAACACCCTAGGGAATAAAATGGCGGTCGTTGCAATATTTTCTGTCACACCGTAGCACGCAGTGGTCTTACAAGAGCACTTTTTTTTTTTTTTAAATACACTTTTTTGAATTAAAAAATAAGACAACAGTTAGGTTAGCCCATTTTTTTTTTTTATATTGTAAAAGACAATGTTACGCCGAGTAAATTGATACCCAACGTGTTACGCTTCAAAATTGCGCCCGCTCGTGGAATGGCGACAAACTTTTACCCTTAACAATCTCCATAGGCGATGTTTAAAAAATTCTACAGGTTGCATATTTTAAGTTACAGAGGAGGTCTAGGGCTAGAATTTTTGCTCTCGCTCTACCGATCGCGGCGGTACCTCACATGTGTGGTTTGAACACTGTTTTCATATGCGTGCGCTACTTAAGTATGTGTTCGCGTCTGCACGTGAGTTTGGCGGGACGGGGCGCGTTTACATTTTTTTTTCCCCTTATTTATTTTACCTTTTTATTTTTTTACACTGTTCTTTTAAAAAAAAAATTGTGTCACTTTTATTCCTATTACAAGGAATGTAAACATCCCTTGTAATAGGAAAAAAAAAAAAAACAGGACAGGTCCTCTTAAATATGAGATCTGCGGTCAAAAAGACCTCACATCTCATATTTACATTAAAATGCAATAAAAAAAAAAGAAAAAGAAAAAAAATTTTGTCATTTGAAAAAATGTAAAAAAAAAAAAAATGTCCCTTTAAAAGTTGTGGGCAGAAGTGACGTTTTGACGTCTCTTCCGTCCTGCAATGATATGGAGACAGGTGGGGGCCATCTTCCCCCCTCACTCGTCTCCATGTCAGGCTAGACAGAGGATCCAATCGCCTCCGCCGCTGCCCACGGCTCCGGTAAGTGGCGGAGGGGGGGGGGGTCCCTCTCCCGCCGCCGATTAAATAATCTTGCGGCGAATCCGCCGCAGAGACCACTTTTATCTTGAAGCGGACCGCCTCCTGAAGAAGAGGATACTGGGGTTATGGTAGCTGCTGCCATGACAACGATACTCCTCTTCAAAGTACCGACGTATAACGACGGTGGGCGTTCCGGAAGTGGACCACACTTTCGGTCAAGAAGGAAAAAAAAGTTTTTATTGTTAGCATTTTAAGGAGCAGAAAGAATTTACAGAACTAGCAACCCCCCCCCCCCCCCCCGTCCCGTTCACATAGCTTCATAATCACGCAGTAGCACACAAATAGTGCAAATTTACGTGACAAGTCATAGAGGATCACAACTCCGAGGAAACAGATGCGGTTATAATATACATCTAATATTAGCTGAACAACAATGCCCCAAGAAGGAAGAAAGAGTATAAACCAACTCCATAGAGCGGAAAAGAGAAAAGCAAATAAATCGGGAAAAAAGAAAAAAAAGGGGGCGAAAAAGTAAAAGAAAAAAAAGGGGGAGAAAAAGTAGTAGGAAAAAGCAAAAGAAAAAAAGAAAAAGCGTACACATGAGCGGAATTTCCGTCGGAAAAATCTTGGATGGTTTTTCCGCCGGAATTCCGCTCAAGCTTGGCTTGCATACACACCGTCACACAAAAGTTCGCTGAACTTTCCACCGTGAAGAACGCGGTGGCGTACAACACTACAACGAGCCGAGAAAATGAAGTTCCATGCTTCCGAGCATGCGTCCAATTGTTTCCGAGCATGCGTAGGAATTTTGCACGTCGGAATTGGTACAGGCGATCGGAATTTCAGATCGGAAATTTTTCCGACCGAAAAATAGAGAACCTGCTCTCAATCTTTTGCTGGCTGGAATTCCGCCAGCAAAAGTCCGATGGAGCGTACACACGGTCGCATTTTCAGACCAAGAGCTCTCATCGGTCTTTTGCTGGTGGAATTTCCGCTCGTGTGTACGGGGCACTAGGGTTCATGGTGCACAATGATGACCTACAATCAGCCCAGTACAGAAGACAAGGGTATCTTACCATGATTCGCCCAAGACTCCCAGGTTCGCTCAAATCATTTCTGCTTATCGATAATGATACTTGGCTCTTTTTCATGTCACATTATCCAGGATTATCCATGTTGCTTCATGCGGCCAAACGATACAGAGGGAGACTTCCAAGCTCCAGCAATGGAGATCTTAGCAGCATAAAATATAGTAAACGTCTCGGTGGGCCGCGGCATATTACCTGGCACATCATTCAGGGGGGCAATTCAGGGAACTTGTTCTAGTTCAAGGCCTATTATTTTTACGTATCATTGAGAAGACCCTGTTCCAGGAACCCCTAATCATGGGGCATTCCCACCTTATATGGAGCACAGGACCTCATAGAGAACACACCTTAAAGCAGTCTGATGATGATGATGATGGGTACATCTTAGATAAACCTAAAGCTAAGCTAACCTAAAGCTAAGTTAGTGGGAATCAGATACCACCTTGTCAAAACTTTAACACTCGCCTCTATTTAAGAGACATTTAACCACTTCCTGCCCAATGATGTCATATGACGTTGTCGACTTTTGAGCGGGGATATCTGAATGACGGGTGCAGCTGCAGGCATCACCCAGATATCTTCTTTTAGAGCCGGTGGTTCCCTGCACCATAAGAACAATCATAGCGGCAGTTCAGCCACTTGATCATTCTCACAGGCAGTGGGAGGCCCCATCCCCCGCCACCCTCCAGTACTTCTCTCAGCTCGCCCGCATGATCGGTGAGAGAGAGAAAAAAATCGGTCCATGCCGGAAGTTTACCATAGAGAATCCGGCGGGCCAGATGGACCCCGGACGTCTCTGTGATCTTTCGGAGGTCAGGGCGCGATGTTATGACGTCACGCCCGGACTCTGCATTTGAAAAAATGCCACCTCCTCGGCTGGGAAGCCAGGATTGTTTTGGGGTTTTTTTTTGGGGGGGGGGGGGTTTCAGGCTTCCCAGCCTAGAGGTGAGATGTGGGGACTTATTGACCCCAGAAGGGACTGCTTGGAATTACCTGCTCATCTGCACTGCCATGACCTGGTGAACATTCCAACCCACCTGACACTCTGGGTTCTGACATCCTTGCACACCTTAGAGCAGGGTTTCTCAACCAGGGTTCCTCCAGAGGGTGATAGGGGGTTCCTTGAGCAATTTCTGCCTCTCAGATAAGTTCACACTGACACCATTGATCTTTTTTTAGCTATCTGTAAGGGGGTAATTCTTTCCAATGACCACAAGTGTAAGGAGCATTCTTCCCACTGACCATCACACTAATGTATCATGCAGTTATAGATATAGTCATTTTTAGCAGGGGTTCCCTGAAACCAGAAAGTTATTTCAAGGGTTCCGCTTTGTTAAAAAGGTTGAAAAACCCTGCCTTAGAGTAATAAATCAGACAACTCTGCCTATTTAGGTTCTGATATTGTTTACTCGAACAGATTGAAAAAAAAAAAAAAAGGATATTGTCACAAATAAGAGGTTATCGATCTGCTGAGTTTTAGGCAACAGCACCAACTCAGCAAAGGGATTCCTCCAAAAAACAAAACAAGATATTATCAAGTAAAATGGTATATCATATACATTAGATCAATTAAGTACGGCTAGCACCTGTACGGATAACACAGCTCCTTAATACACTGACAGACTTCTAATGAGGGAGTCCTTGACCGGCCTATAACTGTTACCCTAATGAGAGGACAGACTTAAAGGTGGTGGTATAAGGGCCCTTACAGCAGTAATGACAATAATGTCCCTGTTGCAGATCTGATGGTCTTCACCGGCATGTAGGAGCTCATTAATTGTAATCCAGTAAGGTGTAGTAAGAAGCAATAGGTTCCTTATAAAGAGGAAAGATAAAGGTGTACACAGTGCACAGTGTTCAAAGTAGGTTCAGTAAAGGATTCCTAAGGTAGAGATGTCTGTGCAAAGTGTCCCCGTGGAACCGTGATAAAAGATTTGTAAAGGCTGGGCGATTGCCCTCTCACCAATGACCAGGCCGATTAGATGTCTTCCGGACAGTATCTCATGTAGCGACACTCGTGCAGCGGACCCGCCGTATCGATCTCCCGATGTGAAGCTCGGTATACTGGTTGGCAGGCGACCAGAGTGGTGCTGGATGGATGTCAGATGAACAGCAACAGAGCCAGGCCCCTCTCATCCGGGCTGGAATGTGGTATACCGCGTGATAGGCTGCGGCCCCTCTCTCCATGCACAGAGAGGTCCGTTTCACGTCAGGCCCAGGAGGAAGAGAGCTCCGCACGGGCTTTTGCTTCATTTATAGCTACTCCCGGCAATCTCTTATGATGGTAGCGAAGATCCCTGGGACATGTAGTCCAGGCGCATAAACATGCAAAGCCACTATCAGTCTGAGGGGACTACTCATCCCACAATCCCTTTTGTTTGGCTCACAAATATGATGTCACTTGATAACACTGAGCACTAGTGGGACATGCGATGCATGGAAATACTGGACGATCACTGTACTTTTTGCTTGTAGTTCATATTGCTACACACTATTCCTATTACAAGGGATGCTTACATTCCTTGTAATAGGAATTGAAGTTATCATAAAAAAAAAAAAAAAAAAAAAAGTAAAAAGAAAAGTATAGGTAACATAAACAATAAAAAAAATAATAAAGCGTCCCCGTCCCTTCATGCTCGTGCGCAGAACCGAACGTATAAGTAGGTCACGCCCACATATGTAAACGACGTTCAAACCACACATGTGAGGTATTGTTGCGATCGTTAGAGCGAGAGCAATAATTCTAGTACTAGACCCCCTCTGTAACTCTAAACAGGTAACCTGTAAAAAATCCTAAAGCATCGCCTATGGGGGTTTTTAAGTACCAAAGTTTGGTGCCATTCCTTGTGTGTGTGCGCAATTTCAAAGCGTGACATGTTAGGTATCGATTTACTCGGGCGTAACATTATCTTTCACGTTATGCAAAAAATTGTGCTAACTTTACTGTTTAGTGTTTTTTTTTTTTTTTTACTGCATGAAACTGTTTTCTTTTCCAAAAAAAAAACGTGCAAGATATGTGCAACGACCACCATTTTATTCCCTAGGGTCTCTGCTAATAATAAACATATATAATGTTTTGGGGGTTCTGAGTAATTTTCTAGCAAAAAAATTATGATTTTTTTACATGTAGGAGAGAATTGTCAGAGTTGGCCTGGATTTTTAACACCGCAAAAGCGCTTCAAAAACTGCTCAGTGTGATTAGTCAAAAAGATGCAGATAATGTCCGAAAATAAAGAAAAAGTCATATTAATTTAAATTCATGATATTAATTAAAAATTTGAATATAATGCAATTATATATAGAAAAAAATATATCTTTTTAAAAACTATTCATTTTAGTTTCGTAAAGTTTTTCGCCCTGAATTCTCGGTTTCGGTGCACTACAAGTAACTGTACTGTCTCTCTTTATATTGTAAAATGCTACACAAACTGTTGACACGTTATAAGTCCTGAATAATCATAATGATAATAATAATAACATTTATTAGGACTACAAAAAAAACAGACCAAAAATGAAAAACACTTTTAAAAAGTCCCTATCCCCCCCCCCCCCGCCCCACCCCATCCATGTAGGACCCTCTCCGGCTCCTCTGCAGTCAGTGGTGCAGGCGGTTGATTGCATTAGCCTGCTCAGTGCTTCACAGGCTGCTGGTCTGATTATCTTCCCTTGCAATCTGGAGGGTTCTGGAATCACAGTGGGAGGAAAGGCAGAAGGACAGTCTGAATATTGATGGAGACCCAGCCAATCCCTGGGGGGGGGGGGGGGGGGGGGGGGGGGGGGGTGCCCAGTAGGTGGTGGGGGGGCCCATAAACGGTTGGAGGCCTGGAGCAGAAGTTGAGTTGGTCCTGGATCTAGTCCTTCAGGAGGGGTCCCTAGCCTGAGGGGGGTCTGCCCCTAAGGGCAGCTCACTGGAACTCTTCCATATGCTCTATGAGATCCCAGCTGTAGCATAGCTGGGGGGCCCATTTGAAGGGGTTTCGCCTGGGATCTTGGCCTGGAGAGCTCGCTGGAGAGGGCCCGGTGGAAGTTGGAAGGAGGTGTCTAACTGACTTGTGAAATAAAATACATCCCCCGGACTTTTTATTGAGCCAGGGAGAAAGAGAGAGAAAAATACTGTGTGCCTGGCTGCCTCTGCACTAACTCTGGGAAAGAATTGGTTAACTTAAGCAGCTTGCTGGGGGGGGGAGGGGGGTAGCGCTACATCTATTATTCAAATGCTCTCCAGATATATGAGACTTTTCATTGCAGCTCCTCTGGATGTAAGACTTTGATGGCCATAAATCCTCCTGGTCTCTTCTATGATATATATCGCACGGCTCCTGGAAGAATAGATTAATAGATGTAATTACCGGGGAGGTAAAAATAGAATTATAATAAAACATAACTGATGTCCCTGTTCCAAAAAGATATGAAGATCTATGAATCTGCTCAGAAGATGAGCTCCCAGTGATCACACCTGTGATATCATATCATTCATCGAACACTTCCAATGTGTATGACATCATATCCCATACATAACATCACATCCCATACATGACATCATATCCCATACATGACATCACATCCCATACCTGACATTATATCCCATACATGACATCATATCCCATACATGACATCATATTCCATACATGACATCATATCCCATACATGACATCATATCCCATACATGACATCACATCCCATACATGGCATCATATCCCATACATGACATCATATCCCATACATGACATCACATCCTATACCTGACATCATATCCCATGCATGACATCATATTCCATACATGACATCATATCCCATACATGACATCATATTCCATACATGACATCATATCCCATACATGACATCATATCCCATACATGGCATCATATCCCATACATGACATCATATTCCATACATGACATCACATCCCATACATGACATCATATCCCATACATGGCATCATATCCCATACATGGCATCACATCCCATACATGACATCATATCCCATACATGGCATCATATCCCATACATGACATCATATCCCATACATGGCATCATATCCCATACATGACATCACATCCCATACATGACATCACATCCCATACCTGACATCATATCCCATGCATGACATCATATTCCATACATGACATCATATCCCATACATGACATCATATCCCATACATGACATCACATCCCATACCTGACATCATATCCCATGCATGACATCATATTCCATACATGACATCATATCCCATACATGACATCATATCCCATACATGACATCACATCCCATACCTGACATCATATCCCATGCATGACATCATATTCCATACATGACATCATATCCCATACATGACATCATATCCCATACATGACATCATATCCCATACCTGACATCATATCCCATGCATGACATCATATTCCATACATGACATCATATCCCATACATGACATCATATTCCATACATGACATCATATCCCATACATAACATCACATCCCATACATGACATCATATTCCATACATGACATCACATCCCATACATGACATCATATCCCATACATGACATCATATCCCATACATGACATCACATCCCATACCTGACATCACTTCCCATGCATGACATCATATTCCATACATGACATCATATCCCATACATGACATCATATCCCATACATGACATCATATCCCATACATGACATCACATCCCATACCTGACATCACATCCCATACATGACATCACATCCCATACATGACATCACATCCCATACCTGACATCACATCCCATACCTGACATCATATCCCATGCATGACATCATATTCCATACATGACATCATATCCCATACATGACATCATATCCCATACATGACATCATATTCCATACATGACATCACATCCCATACATGACATCATATCCCATACATGACATCATATCCCATACATGACATCACATCCCATACATGACATCATATCCCATACATGACATCATATTCCATACATGACATCATATCCCATACATAACATCATATCCCATACATGACATCATATCCCATACATAACATCATATCCCATACATGACATCATATCCCATACATGGCATCATATCCCATACATGACATCATATTCCATACATGACATCACATCCCATACATGACATCACATCCCATACATGACATCATATCCCATACCTGACATCATATCCCATGCATGACATCATATTCCATACATGACATCATATCCCATACATGACATCATATTCCATACATGACATCATATCCCATACATAACATCACATCCCATACATGACATCATATTCCATACATGACATCACATCCCATACATGACATCATATCCCATACATGACATCATATCCCATACATGACATCACATCCCATACCTGACATCACATCCCATGCATGACATCATATTCCATACATGACATCATATCCCATACATGACATCATATCCCATACATGACATCATATCCCATACATGACATCACATCCCATACCTGACATCACATCCCATACATGACATCACATCCCATACATGACATCACATCCCATACCTGACATCACATCCCATACCTGACATCATATCCCATGCATGACATCATATTCCATACATGACATCATATCCCATACATGACATCATATCCCATACATGACATCATATTCCATACATGACATCACATCCCATACATGACATCATATCCCATACATGACATCATATCCCATACATGACATCACATCCCATACATGACATCATATCCCATACATGACATCATATTCCATACATGACATCATATCCCATACATAACATCATATCCCATACATGACATCATATCCCATACATAACATCATATCCCATACATGACATCATATCCCATACATGACATCATATCCCATACATGGCATCATATCCCATACATGGCATCACATCCCATACATGACATCATATCCCATACATGGCATCATATCCCATACATGACATCATATCCCATACATGGCATCATATCCCATACATGACATCACATCCCATACATGACATCACATCCCATACCTGACATCATATCCCATGCATGACATCATATTCCATACATGACATCATATCCCATACATGACATCATATCCCATACATGACATCACATCCCATACCTGACATCATATCCCATGCATGACATCATATTCCATACATGACATCATATCCCATACATGACATCATATCCCATACATGACATCACATCCCATACCTGACATCATATCCCATGCATGACATCATATTCCATACATGACATCATATCCCATACATGACATCATATCCCATACCTGACATCATATCCCATGCATGACATCATATTCCATACATGACATCATATCCCATACATGACATCATATTCCATACATGACATCATATCCCATACATAACATCATATCCCATACATGACATCATATTCCATACATGACATCACATCCCATACATGACATCATATCCCATACATGACATCATATCCCATACATGACATCACATCCCATACCTGACATCATATCCCATGCATGACATCATATTCCATACATGACATCATATCCCATACATGACATCATATCCCATACATGACATCACATCCCATACCTGACATCACATCCCATACATGACATCACATCCCATACATGACATCACATCCCATACCTGACATCACATCCCATACCTGACATCATATCCCATGCATGACATCATATTCCATACATGACATCATATCCCATACATGACATCATATTCCATACATGACATCATATCCCATACATGACATCACATCCCATACATGACATCATATTCCATACATGACATCACATCCCATACATGACATCATATCCCATACATGACATCATATCCCATACATGACATCACATCCCATACATGACATCATATCCCATACATGACATCATATTCCATACATGACATCATATCCCATACATAACATCATATCCCATACATGACATCATATCCCATACATGACATCATATCCCATACATGACATCACATCCCATACCTGACATCATATCCCATGCATGACATCATATTCCATACATGACATCATATCCCATACATGACATCATATCCCATACATGACATCACATCCCATACCTGACATCACATCCCATACATGACATCACATCCCATACATGACATCACATCCCATACCTGACATCACATCTCATACCTGACATCATATCCCATGCATGACATCATATTCCATACATGACATCATATCCCATACATGACATCATATTCCATACATGACATCATATCCCATACATGACATCACATCCCATACATGACATCATATTCCATACATGACATCACATCCCATACATGACATCATATCCCATACATGACATCATATCCCATACATGACATCACATCCCATACATGACATCATATCCCATACATGACATCATATTCCATACATGACATCATATCCCATACATAACATCATATCCCATACATGACATCATATCCCATACATGGTATCATATCCCATACATGGCATCACATCCCATACATGACATCATATCCCATACATGGCATCATATCCCATACATGGCATCACATCCCATACATGACATCATATCCCATACATGGCATCATATCCCATACATGACATCATATCCCATACATGGCATCATATCCCATACATGACATCACATCCCATACATGACATCACATCCCATACATGACATTACATCCCATACATGACATCATATTCCATACATGACATCATATCCCATGCATGACATCATATTCCATACATGACATCATATCCCATACATTAGAAGAATTGAGAAAGTAGAACTAAAGGCCAAACTTTTTTTTCTACCAGAAAAATAAATGCCACTTCCATAAGCTACATCCAAATTAATCCGAAGAAAAATGTGAACTGAATAGCTCAAGCCCAACACAGAACATCACTGGACTTTATTGGATCAGCACAATTATTTTATAAAACATAATAAGCTTTATTATACATGTTAAAAATACAGTACATAGATAAAAAAAGGTTGAAAACATGGAACACCCTCAATGACCAACATATCTATTGGGGTAAAATACAATACCCCGCTATAAAAAAAACGCAAAATCTAAATATACATCAAATATAATCAGATATATCCATAATAAAGGATAATGGTAAAAAAAATAATACAGTAAAGCAGATACAATCCAGTACAAAAGGTCAAAGGTCAACCAGTTTCGACAATTTTTGGCTTCTTCAGGACTCAATAAGAAGGCATAATATCACCATATGTAAGACTTAATACACTATTAGTAATAGCATACATGTGCAAAGCTGGTAGAGACATCCCCAAAAAGACTTGTAGAGAAAGGGGGTTCTACAAAGTATTGACTCCGGGGGGTGCCATACAAATCCCCCCCCACACTTTTCACATATTTATTTGTATCATTTATCATTTTCCTTCCACTTCACAATTATGAGCCACTTTGTGTTGGTCTATCACATAAAATCCCAATAAAATATATTTATGTTTTTGGTTGTAACATGAAAAAAATGTGGAACTGAGGTTTCTTCACAGTAAGAGCTTTGAAAATGTGGAATACACTCCCTCCAGAGGTGAATCTGGCTGGTTCAGTAGATTGGTAAAAGAAAGGTCTGGATTCTTTCCTAAATGTACAGAATATAACTGGGTGACATTTATAGGTAAAGTTGATCCAGGGAAAATCCGATTGCCTCTCTGGGATCAGGAAGTAATTTTTTCCCCTCCTGTAGAAAACTGGATCATACTTTTCTGGGATTTATTTTGCCTTCCTCTGGATCAACTGTGGGTATAGGATTGGGTATATGGGATTCTATGATATTTTTTATTTTACGTTTATTTTTTTTATGCTTGAACTAGATGGACTTGTGTCTTTTTTCAACCAGACTATGTAACTTTGTAACTTTTTTTAAGGCACTGTAACAATACAGGAAAGATTGTGCTTATATGGATGTAATGGATCGGAGGTAGCCAAGATAAGCCCCTGGGGCTGATGAAGGGATACCAGAACCACACGACCAGTCAGCCAGAGCATGCGGGGGGGGGGGGGCAGCATCAGGGCCGTCTTTAACCACTTTTCGCCCGGTCAATAGCATATTGACGTCCGGGAAGTGGTTGAGTTATCCTGACTGGATGTCATATGACGTCCAGCAGGATAACATGCCGGCGCGTGTCCGCGGGAGCGCGCAGCGCGGCGATCGGCGGCGGCGCGTGTCCCTCGGACACAGCGCTTCCCCGATCTAGGTAAACAGCCAATTTTATTGGCTGTTTACCCCGTGATCGGCTGTGTCAAAATCACAGCCAATCACCTGTCACAACAAACTCGGCGGCGCGCTCCCTGTGCGCTGCCGAAGGCATCCAGAGCAGTGATCAAGGAAGGCGAGTGTCCCTTGGACACAGCGCTTTCCCGATCGGTAAACAGCCAATGAAATTGGCTGTTTACCATGACCGGCTGTGTCCAATCACAGCCGGTCACAAATGTAAACAAGTCAGTAGCTGTTACTATCTGATCCCTGCTCTCTCCTCACACACCGATCGTGAGAGGAGAGAGCAGGGATCAGTGAGTGAATCAGTGTCTGTCTGACATTACTGTATTGTTCTGTACTGTGCACAACACGCCCCCCCCCCCAATAAAGAGGACCTGTCACACAGCCCAGCCAATCAGCCCATCTGTCAACCAGCCCATCTGTCAACCAGCCCATCTGTCACAGGCCCACCGCCATCGGTACCGCCACACAGGCTACCAGTACCGCCATCGGTACCACCACCAGTAACGCCACTAGTACCTCCATCAGGCCCACCATCTATACTGCCACACAGGCCGCTACCAGTATCGCCACTAGTGCTGCCATCGGTACCACCACCACCCGTACCACCGTCAGTACCGCCATCGGTACCACCACCACCCATCACCACCTGTACCGCCACCACCACCCGTACCGCCATTGGTACCACCACCACCTGTACCGCCACCGGTACCGCAATCACCACCTGTACCGCCACCACCACCTGTACCGCCAACACCACCTGTACCGTCATCGGTACCACCACCACCCATACCGCCACCGGTACTGCCACCACCACCTGTACCGCCACCGGTACCACAATCACCACCTGTACCGCCACCACCACCTGTACCGCCATCGGTACCACCACCACCCGTACCGCCACCGGTACCGCCACCACCACCACCACCACCCGTACCTCCATCGGTACCACCACCCATACCGCCATCTGTACCACCACATAGGCCCGCCAATAAGAATTGCCATAATGTCCCAAAGGGTTTACACACCTGAGGAAGCATATGAGATTCTTACCATGTCGGGTGATGAGAGCAGCGGGGAGCTCACATCATCTGGTTCAGAATACAAGCCAGTGGAGGATAGTGGATCAGAGTCCGAGTCCGCGGAGGAAACCGTCCCTCCCAAAAGAATGAGATCAGGACCAAGATCAGGACCAAGATCAGGAGATCTGCCCACCACCAGCAGCGCCAGACCCCAGGAAGAGGAAGAGGAGCCCAGTACAAGCACTGGAATTACCCGCCCAACCCGAAGAACCCAGCCCCAGTCCTACCTTCCCGATGCCCTGGCAAACCCCTTATGGTTGCCTGCCAACTCAGGACCTGCTATCATCCCCCCTTTCATCGCACAGCCAGGTGTGCAGCCCGACACTACAAATTTTTCTGAATTCGATTATTTTTCTTTATTTTTCCCACAAGATTTTCTGCAGAATATGGTGGATCAAACTAATTTATATGCATCCCAATTTATTGCTGCCAACCCCAATTCTTCCTACGCCCGCATGTTCCAGTGGCGATGTGTCACACTGGATGAATTTAAATAGTTTTTGGGCCTAACTTTTAATATGGGGCTTACAAAAAAGAACGAAGTCCATGCATATTGGTCCACCCACCCCATCCAACACATGCCCATATATTCCGCTGTCATGTCCAGGACAAGATACGACATGATTATGCGTTTTCTCCACTTCAATGACAATTCCCAGTGCCCTCCCCGAGATCATCACAACCATGACAAATTGTACAAGATACGCCCCCTAATCAATTCCTTTTCCCAGCGATTTAGAGAAGTTTTCATCCCAGACCAAAAAATTTGTGTGGACGAGTCCCTCATACATTTCACTGGCCGACTGCACTTCAAGCAGTATATACCAAGCAAGAGATCCAGATATGGGGTGAAGTTAAATAAATTATGCGATCGAGCCACTGGATATGTCTTCACATTCCGGATCTACGAAGGCAAAGACTCCTAGCTCCAGCCCCATGATTGCCCCACATATATTGGAACCAGTGGGAAAATTGTCTGGGAGCTGGCATACCTCCTATTCGACAAAGGATACCATTTATATGTCGACAACTATTATACCAGCCTGCCCCTTTTTCGTCACCTTTATAGTAAAAAAAACCCCGGTCTGTGGTACCTTAAAAAAAAAACGTAAGGGATTCCCACAAAATCTGTTGGCAAAAAAATTAAGAAAGGGAGAATCGGCATTCATGAGGAATGAGGAGGTGTTGGCCATGAAGTGGAGGGACAAGAAAGATGTCCACATCCTCTCTACCATCCACAATGACACCGTGGTGGAGATCCAAAGAAGACGCGGCCCCATTGTAAAGCCCGAATGTGTCCACGACTACAATATGTATATGGGGGGGGGGGGGTGGATTTAAACGATCAGATGCTACAGCCCTACTTATCAAACAGAAAGTCCCGTTACTGGTACAAGAAAGTTGCCTTTCACCTTTTTCACATGGCCCTTTTTAATTCGTTTGTCTGCTACCAAAAAGCAACTCAAAACCAACAAGTCAGCTACCTCAAGTATTTTGAATCGATCGTCACTGCCCTCATTTACCAACAAGGTCCCGCCCCAGAAAGCATTTCGCATTCGATGCTGTGAGTAGACTTCACAAGCACCACCTTCCCTATAGCATTCCCCCCACAGAATCTGGAAGAAGACGCCAAAAGAAATGCCGTGTATGCAGCAGAGGAGGAGTCAGAAGAGATTCCAGCTATTATTGTCCGCAATGTCCCTCCCAACCTGGCCTGTGCATCGGAGATTGCTTCAAAAATTACCATACATTCATCCAATATTAGTTCCCTGTATTATTACCAGACTGCCATTTCCCCATTTGCCTGCTACCATGTTAATTAACTGACCCTGGCCAGTTTACCGACGATGTCTTTGCTTGCCGTTTCTGCACGTTTCTGACTTGCACGTGTACCAACCTCAGCCTGTTTACCGACGATGCCTCTGCCTGCCAATTTAAACCACGTTTCTGACTTCCACGTGTACCGACCTTGGCCTGTTAATCGACCATGTTTTTCCCTGCCACTTGGACTGATCTTTTGGCCATCTACTTTAGTACACAGGGGTCTCACATATGTGAGGGGCTTCAGAATAGCGTTCTGAGTAGAGAAAACCAGTTTTTCGTTTTCTGTGCTCCCAGAACAGGGTCTGGTTTCCCGGGGGCTTCAAAGCGTTTTGGGTGGGAGAAGCCTCTACCCCTGTCCCCCTGGCCCTAAGCTTGATGGTCCTTTCTGCTGCCTGGACCAATACTTTGGCTGTGCTGACCATATTGCTGCCTGTAAAGACCCATGACATTATGGACCATGTTTCTTCCTGCTGTTTGGACCAATACTTTGGCTGTGTTGACCATATATCTGCCTGCTGCCTCTACTGACTTTGGACAGTATTTCTGCCGGGACACCTCTGCCTGCTACCTGGACCTGTGCTTTGGCTGTGCTCTGGCTGTGCTCTGGCTGTGCTGACAGTATCTCTGCCTGTATGAACTATGGACAGTATTCCTGCCTGCTGCCTGGATGATTGCTTTTGCTGTCGCTGACCTCATTCCTGCCTGCTGCCTGGACCGATGCTCTCCTCTGTGGACCACTGCACTTCTAAAACCACAGGTAATCTTTTGTTATTTGGTATGTACCTGCTATGTGCTAGAAATATAAAGGGCCTTCAAAAATGTGATCGGTAGTCAGAAAATGATATGTGTAATTAATGCTGCTAGAATGCCTGGAGGTGCTACTTGGATTTTGGGCCTCTGTATGTGGCTAGGCTATGTAAAAGTCTCAAACATGTGGTATTGCCATACTCAGGAGGAGTAGCAGAATGTATTTTGGGGTGTCATTTTTGCTATGTACATGCTATGCGTTATAAATATCTTATAAAGGGACAACTTTGTGTAAAAAAAAATGCATTTTCATTTTTTTTCCACTTTTTTCAAAACCTTCTGGAAAAAAATGAACCGTTCAAAAGACTCATTATGCCTCACAGATTATACGTTGGGGTGTGTGCTTTCCAAAATGGGTTCATTTTGTGTATAATTCCATTGTTCTGGTGCTCCAGGGCCTTCAAAACTGTAATAGGTGGTTGAGAAAGGATATGTGCAATTTATGCTTGTAAAACGCATGAAAGTGCTACTTCAATGTTGGGCCTTTGTATGTGGCCAGGCTGTGTAAAAGCCTCACACATGTGGTATCGCTATACTCAGGAGGAGTAGCAGAATGTATTTTGGGGTGTAGTTGCAATTATGCATATGCTGTGTGAGAGAAATAACCTGTTAATATGACCAGTTTGTGTAAAAAAAAAAAAAAAAAAAATCTTAATTTTCCCAAGAATTGTGGGAAAAAATTACAGCTTCAAAAAAACTTACCATGCCTCTTAGTAAATACATTGGACTGTCTACTTTCCAAAAAGGGGTCATTTGGGGGGTATTTGTACTTTCCTGGCTTGTTAGTGTCTCAAGAAATGAGATAGGCCTTCAGGTGAGATAGTACATCAGTTGTGATCAATTTTCAGTGATTGGCACCATAGTTTGTAGACTCTATAACTTTCACAAAGACCAAATAATATATATTAATTTGCTTTATTTTTACCAAAGATATGTAGCAGTATAAATTTTGGCACAAATTTATGAAGAAAAATGACTTGTTTGCAAAATTTTACAATAGAAACTAAAAAAAAAGTATGTTTTTTTCAAAATTTTCGCTGTTTTTTTGCTTATATCGCAAAAAATGAAAAACCCAGTGGTGATTAAATACTACCAAAAGAAAGCTCTATTTGTGAGAAGAAAATGATAAACATTTTGTTTGGATACAGTGTAGCATGACTGAGTAATTGTCATTCAAAGTGTGAGAGTGCTGAAAGCTGAAAATTGGTCTGGGCGGGAAGGTGCATAAGTGCCTGGTATTGAAGTGGTTAAGGCAGTGCAAAAGGGGCAGCTGCCCTGGGCCCTGTCATTGTTGTGGGGCCCAAAGCAGCTGCCTCATACTTTCCAACTATACCAGTTTAAATTCCCTTGTCCCTTGAAGTTTTAGTCCTGTTCTGTGTTCCGATATCTCAGTGTGAAGTGCTGGTACTAATGCTGCCCAACTCTGCCTTATTGTTGTGTACAGATGACTCACATGCAGATCCTGTGTTTACATGTAAATAACCGGCATTCATATGTAAATAGCTGCAGCATTCATAAGTAAATAGCTGCGACCAGCGGCATTTATATGTAACTAAAGGTGGCATTCATATGTATATCATGCTCCCCTGCAGTGAGGAGATGATGTGCAGTAACCTCTAGCAACCAATCAGTGAGCAGTATTACTGTACAGTAATCTCTAGCAACCAATTAACAAGCAGAAATCATTTACTGTAACCTCTAGCAACTAATCAGTGAGCCGTAATATGTGCTGTAACCTCTAGCAACCAGTCAGCAAGCAGTAATGATATGCTGTAACCGCTGTAAATCGCAATTGCTGCCTGATCTGATACAGTAAAATGATTTTAAGTCTAGCTGCTATTTACTGTATGTCTCAAAGCAGGTGGAGAGTCAAATTGTATGGGGGGGGGCCCAAGAAAACTTTTGCCCAGGGTCCAATCAACATTAAAGACGGCCCTGGGCGACATGTAAATCTACAAACTAGTAGTGAATTACTTATGTGCTGCTATGTAAATGAAACCAAATACACAACTTCATTATCATCGAAATTAGTAAATTCGTAAATTCAAAAATTTGAAAATTCAAAAATTTGTAAATTCGTAAATTCGAAAATTCAAAAATGTGAAAATCCGGAAATTCGGAGATTCAAAAATTCGGATATTTGAAAGTTCAGAAATTCTAAAATCCGAAACTAAGAAAGAAATTCTGAAAATTCGAAATAATAACTAACTAACTAATAATAACTAACTACTAAAGTATAGGTATCGGAATTTCCTTTTAAATTTGGCTGTTAGTCAACATAACGAATACTAATTTATCCAAAGTTACAAATTATTCGAAATAATGAATGCCGCATCTAAACAAATGAAACGGAATGAATTAATAATAATAACGTTTTTATTGTTGTTATTATTTGTTATTATTAATTTGTTATGTTCCATTCGTTTAGGCATTTGTTATTTTGGATAATTTGAAAGGAAATTCCAATACCTATAATTTAATAGTTAATAAGGCTACTTTCACACTGAGGCGCTTTACCACCAACGCCCCCCGTTGGTGAAAGTGCCTTAATGGTTAAATTATTATTAATCAGTTATTATTTCAGATTTTCGAGTTTTCGGGTTTTACAATTTTCGGATTTTCGTTTTTATTTTTGGATTTTCAGATTTCCAAATTTCCGAAATTTCAGATTTTTGGATTTTCGAATTTTGAATTTCCAAATTTACGAATTTTTGAATATTCAAATTTACACATTTTTGAATATTCAAATTTACGAATATGCAAATTTACGAATATTTGGAAAAAAATAGTTAAACGGGTTTTCGATAATTCGGATAAATATAGAGTAGAACGAGAATGTCCACAAGGAAAGCAGCACAATGTCACGTCAAATGCAGCTTTCCTTGTGAGGTCCACATGAGGTCAGTTTTTGATATTAATACATATGTATCCTTACTGATTTACCTGATTTATTCTCCTTCCATGAAATTCACAACATTACGGTATATGTATAATTATGATCTCTATATCAATCTTATAGATTGCTAATAGCTATCTGGAAGCCTTTCAGCCCTTTCCTTCCTCTCCCTGAAGAAGACCCTTACTCCATATGTCGAAACGCGTTTTATCTGTCTGTCTGACAGTTAGTCCGGGTTTCTTCCATTTTCATATGTTCAAATCTCATGTGCATTTCAGTGTTATCATGTGTTTTAGCTCTTTTTTGATATAATGTTAATTATTTGTAATAAAATTTGTATTTTTACTTAATAATTTCTCTTGATCCAAAGTCCCATTTTTGAGGAAACTTTCTTTTACATGTGATCAGCTGATGACATGTCTGTATGAGGAAAAGAGAGCTGATAACCGGCAAGACTGTCAGTACATTGTTTACACTGATCATCAGCCCCATCAGTGTCCATCAATGCCTCCTCAGCAGGGCTCTGAGATGAGAGTGTCTCTCTCATACAGACCAGAGCCTGCACTGACAGTTCCCCCTCCCTCCCTCGCATGGATGGGAGAGGAGAGAGCTGATCTGCTCCTTCTCCTCCCGCTCCTCTCCTCCTGTGTTTACCGGGGGAAGTGTGAAGTTAAGCAGCTGAATTTGATCGTTCAGCTGCTGGGCTGTGTGAGAGAGACGCTCTCAGCTCAGAGCCCTGTGGCCAGCAACCCCAATGGGTCCCCCCCCCCCCCGATAAGTGGGGGAACGACAGGGCCAGGTGGCAAGTGCGACCTTTGCGACCCTGGTAGTTCCACCACTGTCTAGGCACACATTTAACCCTTTGATGGCCCTAGATGTTTAACCCCTTCCCAGCCAGCATCATTAGTACAGTGACAGTGCATATTTTTTAGCACTGATCACTGTATTGGTGTCACAGGTTCCCACAAAGTGTCAGTTAGTGTCAGTTAGTGTCAGACTGTGCAGCGCAATATCACAACCCCACTATAAGTCGCTGATCTCTGCCATTACTAGTAGAAAAAAATATAAATAAATAAAAATTCCAGTATATTTCTCATCTCAAAGCCCTGCTGAGGAGGCATTGATGGACAATGATGGGACTGATGATCAGTGTAAACAATGTACTGACAGTCTTCCCGGTAGATGCTATAACTTTTGCGCAAACCAATCAATATACGCTCATTGGGATTTTTTTTAACAAAAACGAAAGCAGTAATTGTATAACTCCACTTTTGTGAAACCCCCCCCCTCTGGCTGGTCTCGGTACATTGCAGGCATTGTAACAAACTTTGTTGCAGATTCCTACCTTTTGTTATTCTGTGGAAATAGCTGTTTGCCTCCCCATGTCCTCCGCAGAGTGACTCTGAATGGGGGGGGGGGTCTGGATCCTTATAATAACCTGTTGCACTCTCAGTGTTCTGATGAGGAAAGTTGCAGGGTCTGCAATCCCTTTAGAAATAATTAACCCCCTGGGAAGTATCTCACCAAAAATGAAATTCCTATTGCAGGGGATGCCTAAAATCTGATCTTAGTGCAGACTTCTGGGAAAACCAGTGAGCCAATCACACAAGCAGGAAATGACATATCTGAGGGGGGGGGGGCTTCTGTACACCAACCGTATACTCAATACCACTAGGTTGCCATATTGCATTTAATTTTACAGAAAATGATGGGGGCTGCTAATGGAAAAGGAAAGGTCAGTTTTAATAATATTCAATTACAACATATTATTTTTATACTTTGATTTTTTTATATTTTTTATGTTTTTATTATTATTTATATTATATATTTTTGTTATATATATATATATATATATATATATATATATATATATTATTAGTTACAATTATTACATAAGATGTGTTACATTTTTTTTCCCACCAAAGTGGAGTTACCCTTTAAAAGCCGTGGTTTGTTTTTCTCTCTTTCAGTGCCAGTCTATGGCAAATACTAAAAAAAGGAAATATGGCGGGCTGTCAGAGCGTGGCGTGACCCCTCCACCCCGGGACGGCCGCCTTGGCCGCACTCGCTGCGTTGATAATGAAGTGTGGAGCCTGCAGACATTTCTTGGTCCCCGTACAGGAAAGTGTCACTCAATCCCTGCCTGGATTTTTAGGAATGCTGAAGTGATTTGCATAAATTAGCATTTCTCTGACTCATCCGTCAGTGAAAAACAACCCGTGTACCGCGCCCAGCGCTCATCCCAGAGAGCTGTACTCTATAAAGAGGATTTGTAGCCCTCCTCATAAAAAAGAGCCAGTCTTTACCTACCTTCTTTACCCTCCAGTTCTGTCCCTGGGTTCCTCCTCAGTCCAGTGATTTAGGTGCCCTTCGGGGTAAAACAATGTTTTGTCATTCTGCACATTACCTGTCATTTACACGGCCCCTAGGGGGCGGGTCTTCATGATGGCTTGGCTCACAGAACACCAGGACTGAGGGGTACTCGCATGTTTTTACATGGCCCCTAGGGGAAGGGTCATCATGTTGGCTTGGCTCACAGTTCTCCAGGACTGAATGGTACTCACATTATTATATGGCCCCTAGGGGGAGGGTCATCATGTTGGCTTGGCTCACAGTTCTCCAGGACTGAATGGTACTCACATTATTATATGGCCCCTAGGGGGAGGGTCATCATGGTGGCTTGGCTCACAGAACACCGGGACTTAGTGTCAGTTACATGTTTTTACATGGCCCCTAGGGGGAGGGTCATCATGTTGGCTTGGCTCACACTTCTCCAGGACTGAGTGGTACTCACGTTATTATATAGCCCCTAGGGGGTGGGTCATCATGTTGCCTTGGCTTACAGAACTCAAGGACTGAGTAGTACTCACATGTTTTTACATGGCCCCTAGGGGGAGGGTCATCATGTTGGTTTGGCGTACAGAACTCCAGGACTGACTAGTACTAACATGTTTTTACATGACCCCTAGGGGGAGGGTCATCATGTTGGTTCTGCGTACAGAACTCGAGGACTGAGTAGTACTCACATGTTTTTACATGGCCCCTAGGGGGAGGGTCATTTTGTTGGTTCTGCGTACAGAACTCGAGGACTGAGTAGTACTCACATGTTTTTACATGGCCCCTAGGGGGAGGGTCATCATGTTGGTTCTGCGTACAGAACTCGAGGACTGAGTAGTACTCACATGTTTTTACATGGCCCCTAGGGGGAGGGTCATCATGTTGGTTCTGCGTACAGAACTCGAGGACTGAGTAGTACTCACATGTTTTTACATGGCCCCTAGGGGGAGGGTCATCATGTTGCCTTGGCTTACAGAACTCGAGGACTGATTGGCACTCACAGGAATGCTGCTCAGACCTGGTAGAATCCCCCCATCCCCCAAAGAAGAAGGAGAAGAAGCGGGGGATGTCACCAGAACGGCAAAATGACTGCAGGGAAAAATATGTATTGGGGTTTTAAATAAATCCCCGGGAGCTTGTGGGGTGGGGGGAGGAGAGTGGCGGGTAACATGCCTGACCTTCCGCTTTCAGGATGAGCAGTCTGATTTCACTGGATGCATGCTTCTTACCGATCAGTGACCCGGGCTCAGAAGGACAGCTCCAGGGTCCATTACAAATACATACGAGGGAGCTGTTTTACCAGCTGAAGTATATTTCTGTCCATCCAGTTCTGAGATTGACACGGCTCTGCCACACAGCATGGGAGGGGGTATCTGATCTTTCTCTGCTACAGTTTAATTTTCACTTACAGGTCTCCACCCCACTCCCACCTCGAGACTGGAGAGTGAAAAGAAGAAGCAGCAGACTGATGAGCTCATCTCTCTGCCACTCTGCTCTCTCCTTCTATCAGCATGCTACTTGCACTGCAGCAAACCAGACTGGCTTCTTGCTGACTTGACTGCTGCTTCTCCTTCCTACTCTCTGAGCTTTGCTGTACAGGAGCTGCAAGAGGCCGTTACTGGGTTAAGTTTAGGTGACTTTTACTGCTTGTACAAAATGTTTTCTGTATTAGGCCCCATTCACACCTAACGCTTTCTAAACGCACTTTTTATGTGCGTTTTTCTGGTGCGCGCTTTCGCACAGCACACAGAGGGTGATCCACTCATTTATGCCCTGCCCTACGCGGGACAAAGTAACTCATGTAGCTTTTTTCCTGCGTTGAGTTTTGTGCATTTTTAACCGCGTGTTTTGGCGCATTTTTTTTGCGTGGCAAAAAGCGCATCTGCTTGCAGCATCTGAGGTGCCATTTATAATGGTTACCGCAAACGCCACGTGCGTTTTTTTTTTTCTTTTTTTTCCATATTGTTTTTGTTGAAATTTTTCAGACATACAGTATCTGACAAAAGTAAGTACACCCCTCAGTCACATGTGTGTAAATCTTTTCTTCTATCTTTTCATGTGACAACACTGAAGAAATTACACTTGTCTACAATGTAAAGTAGTGAGTGTACAGCTTGTATAACAGTGTAAATTTGCTGTCCCCTCAAAATAACTCAACACACAGCCATTAATGTCTAAACCGCTGGCAACAAAAGTCAGTACACCCCTAAGTGAAAATGCCCAAATTGGGCCCAATTAGCCATTTTCCCTCCCCGGTGTCATGTGACTTGTTAGTGTTACAAAAAACAAAACAAAACAAAAAAAACACTCCCAGACCATTATTATGGTAACTATCAATAGACTTATTCATTTTTGGTATAGCTGTCATGTTATATATGGCCAGTGGGGTACACCAAGGGACGCATCTTTTCTTTTCCTTTTCTTTTCTATTTCTTCTTCCACATTTTTCACACTCTCTGCCTTTTTCTCACTCTTTCCTCCCATGTTTGTATCCATGCCCATATTTCCATGGACCTCATTATATAACATGAATACTTTCCAAATATTTAAAGTCGCAGATCATTATTGTGGTTACTGTCAATGGACTTAGATACATATATTTTTCTGTTACAGTTGTTATGACATATATGGCCAATGGGGCATATCAAGGGACACATTTCTTTTCACCCCACTTCTTCGCCCTCCACCGGGTCTCCGGTTGGCTGCTGCGGGTAACGCTCCTTCAGCTCCCGGTTTGAGCATTCTCCGTTGTCATCATTGGGGATCAGTCCTTGGGACCAATTGACCATAATGTAAGTATGGGGTGCCCTATACAGGCCCCCTGCTTCTTTTCTAACCTTAACCATCATTGAATGCTATATCTTATTGATATTTATTTTTTAGATACCTTGCACATGCATCAACTCCTGAGGAAGCGAGCAGAGCTGGCAAAACGCGTCAATTATATAGATATATAGTATATGTACTTTATGTTTTTCCAGCATTGTACTGAACATGTTTATGGTTGTAAGCTATATGCTTCATGATGTTTTTATGTTCATGCTCATTTATGATGATGTTTTTGGAATTTCAATAAATCCTTAAATGTATTCCATTTACTTGTTATGACCTCTATGATCACCTCATTTAAAGTCCCACGGGCTAAGCTTTTTTGTACGTTAGTGTTACAAGGTCTCAGGTGTGAATGGGGAGCAGGTGTGTTAAATTTGGTGTTATCGCTCTCACTCTCTCATACTGGTCACTGGAAGTACAACATGGCACCTCATTGCAAAGAACTCTCTGAGGATCTGAAATAAAGAATTGTTGCTCTACATAAAGATGGCCTAGGCTATAAGAAGATTGCCAAGACCCTGAAACTGATCTGCAGCACGGTCGCCAAGACCATACAGCGGTATAACAGGACAGGTTCCACTCAGAACAGGCCTCGCCATGGTCCACCAAAGAAGTTGAGGTCACGTGCTCAGCGTCCTATCCAGAGGTTGTCTTTGGGAAATAGAGGTATGAGTGCTGCCAGCATTGCTGCAGAGGTTGTAGGGGTGGGGGGTCAGCCTGTCAGTGCTCAGACCATACGCCGCACACTGCATCAAATTGGTCTGCATGGCTGTCGTCCCAGAAGGAAGCCTCTTCTAAAGATGATGCACAAGAAAGCCCGCAAACAGTTTTCTGAAGACAAGCAGACTAAGGAGATGGATTACTGGAACCATGTCCTGTGGTCTGATGAGACCAAGATAAACGTATTTGGTTCAGATGGTGACAAGCGTGTGTGGGGGCAACCAGGTGAGGAGGACAAAGACAAGTGTGTCTTGCCTACAGACAAGCATGGTGGGGGGAGTGTCATGGTCTGGGGCTGAGTGCTGCCGGCACTGGGGGGCTACAGATCATTGAGGGGACCATGAATGCCAACATGTACTGTGATATACTGAAGCAGAGCATGATCCCCTCCCTTCAGAGACTGGACCGCAGGGCAGTATTCCAACATGATAACCACCCCAAACACACCTCCAAGACCACCACTGCCTTGCTAAAGAAGCTGAGGGTAAAGGTGATGGACTGGCCAAGCATGTCTCCAGACCTAAACCCTATTGATCATCTGTGGGACATCCTCAAACGGAAGGTGGAGGAGCGCAAGGTCTCTAACATCCACCAGCTCTGTGATGTCATCATGGGGGAGGGGAAGAGGACTCCAGTGACAACCTGTGAAGCTCTGGTGACCTCCATGCCCAAGAGGGTTAAGGCAGTGCTGGAAAATAATGGAGGCCACACAAAATATTGACACTTTGGGCTCAATTTGGAGATTTTCACTTAGGGGTGTACTGACTTTTGTTGCCAGCGGTTTAGACATTAATGGCTGTGTGTTGAGTTATTTTGAGGGGACAGCAAATTTACACTGTTATACAAGCTGTACACTCACTACTTTACATTGTAGACAAGTGTCATTTCTTCAATGTTGTCACATGAAAAGATAGAAGAAAAGATTTACACAAATGTTACTGAGGGGTGTACTTACTTTTGTCAGATACTGTATAACGTCGCAAATCAGCAACATGCATTTTTTCCGTGTTTCGTAAACGCTCACAAAAATATGTTTACCAAACGCTCAGGTGTTATTATTATTATACAGGATTTCTATGCCGCCAACAGTTTACGCATCGCTTCACAACATAAAAGGGAGACAAGACAATTACAATACAATAATATACAGGAGGGTGAAGGGGGCTCTGCTCAGAAGAACTTACAATCTAAGAGGCGTGACTGGAGTCTGAATGATTACAGAGACGCAACATTGTATCCTTTCTGTCTGTCACCGGTGAAGTCCGGATCACCTTCCAGCAGACAGAACCAAATCCACAATCGGTAAAAGTGGTTTCTTGACTGAACCTAAAAAAAAAAAAGAAGTCCTTGTGCATGACAGATGTGATGAGACACACGAGCTTCATAAGATGACGAGTTCCTTTAATTAACACTGTGTGAGCGTATGGGCGTGTTAATGATTACCTCCCCCGTGCAGCGGCACGCCATCCTAATAAATATTAATGAAGAGAAGAATACAGTCCTGAGTGTCACGGCCGACGCAGGAGGGAACGCCGCACGTTTATATTTATGTGCGTTTATTGCTGATCTGAGTGACGTCTGTGATCAATAAAAAAGAGGGAGCGGAGATCAGGATACAACATCCCATCATAATATAACTGGAGAGTAACATTTATAGGGAAAGGTGATCCCGAGAATATCCGATCACTTCTCGGGGGATCAGGAGGGAATTTCTTCCCCCACTGGAGCGGATTGGATTATACTTTGCTGGGGGTTTCACCTTCCTCTGGATCAACTGTATATATAGGATTGTGTGTATATATATATATATAGGGGTGTGTATATAGGAGTGTGTATATAGGGGTGTGTATATAGGAGTGTGTATATAGGGGTGTGTATATAGGAGTGTGTATATAGGGGTGTGTATATAGGAGTGTGTATATAGGGGTGTGTATATAGGAGTGTGTATATAGGGGTGTGTATAGTGGGGACGGAAAGTATTCAGACCCCCTTAAATTTTTCACTCTTTGTTATATTGCAGCCATTTGCTAAAATCATTTAAGTTCATTTTTTTCCTCATTAATGTACACACAGCACCCCATATTGTACACACAGCACCCCATATTGTACACACAGCACCCCATATTGTACACATAGCACCCCATATTGTACACACAGCACCCCATATTATACACACAGCACCCCATATTGTACACACAGCCCCCCATATTGTACACACAGCACCCCATGTTGTACACATAGCACCCCATATTGTACACACAGCACCCCATATTGTACACATAGCACCCCATATTGTACACACAGCACCCCATATTATACACACAGCACCCCATATTGTACACACAGCCCCCCATATTGTACACACAGCACCCCATATTGTACACACAGCACCTCATATTGTACACACAGCCCCCCATATTGTACACACAGCACCTCATATTGTACACACAGCCCCCCATATTGTACACACAGCCATACCTCCCAACTTTTGAACTTCAGAATGAGGGACACTTGAGGAAGGAAGTAACCTTGCATAGCGCGCTGCGGCAAATGTGGGCGTGGTCAAACTTTTGATAGTGGGAGGAGCTTAATGGGCATCATTAAACAAAACTTGGGCTTCCTTGTATCTATAAAATATGCTTTTATTATTGTTGCACAAGCAAGAGTCTCATGGATACATACATATCCCAGCACATTCATTTAAAAAAAAGGATAAAAGAATGCAGTGTTTGGAGTGCATTACGTACAAAGTGCAGGGTTGTAGGATGAGCTATATACAGAGTGCAGGGTTCTGGCATGAGCTATATACAGAGGGCAGGGTTGTAGGATGAGCTATGTACAGAGTGCAGGGTTCTGGCATGAGCTATGTACAGAGTGCAGGGTTCTGGCATGAGCTATGTACAGAGTGCAGGGTTCTGGTATGAGCTGTGTACAGAGTGCAGGGTTCTGGCATGAGCTGTGTACAGAGTGCAGGGTTCTGGCATGAGCTGTGTACAGAGTGCAGGGTTCTTGCATGAGCTGTGTACAGAGTGCAGGGTTCTAGCATGAGCTGTGTGTGTACAGAGTGCAGGGTTCTGGCATGAGCTGTGTACAGAGTGCAGGGTTCTGGCATGAGCTGTGTACAGAGTGCAGGGTTCTGGCATGAGCTGTGTACAGAGTGCAGGGTTCTGGCATGAGCTGTGTACAGAGTGCAGGGTTCTGGCATGAGCTGTGTACAGAGTTCAGGGTTCTGGCATGAGCTGTGTACAGAGTGCAGGGTTCTGGCATGAGCTGTGTACAGAGTGCAGGGTTCTGGCATGAGCTGTGTACAGAGTGCAGGGTTCTGGCATGAGCTGTGTACAGAGTGCAGGGTTCTGGCATGAGCTGTGTACAGAGTGCAGGGTTCTGGCATGAGCTGTGTACAGAGTGCAGGGTTCTGGCATGAGCTGTGTACAGAGTGCAGGGTTCTGGCATGAGCTGTGTACAGAGTGCAGGGTTCTGGCATGAGCTGTGTACAGAGTGCAGGGTTCTGGCGTGAGCTGCGTTCAGAGTGCAGGGTTCTGGCGTGAGCTGCGTTCAGAGTGCAGGGTTCTGGCGTGAGCTGCATTCAGAGTGCAGGGTTCTGGCGTGAGCTGCATTCAGAGTGCAGGGTTCTGGCGTGAGCTGCATTCAGAGTGCAGGGTTCTGGGGTGAGCTGCATTCAGAGTGCAGGGTTCTGGGGTGAGCTGCATTCAGAGTGCAGGGTTCTGGGGTGAGCTGCATTCAGAGTGCAGGGTTCTGGGGTGAGCTGCATTCAGAGTGCAGGGTTCTGGGGTGAGCTGCATTCAGAGTGCAGGGTTCTGGGGTGAGCTGCATTCAGAGTGCAGGGTTCTGGGGTGAGCTGCATTCAGAGTGCAGGGTTCTGGGGTGAGCTGCATTCAGAGTGCAGGGTTCTGGAGTGAGCTGCATGCAGAGTGCAGGGTTCTGGGTTGAGCTATGTACAGAGTGCAGGGTTCTGGGTTGAGCTATGTACAGAGAGCATGGTTCTGGGGTGAGCTATGTACAGAGTGCAGGGATCTGTGATGAGCTGTGTACAGAGTGCAGGGTTCTGGCATGAGCTGTGTACAGAGTGCAGGGTTCTGGCATGAGCTGTGTACAGAGTGCAGGGTTCTGGCATGAGCTGTGTACAGAGTGCAGGGTTCTGGCATGAGCTGTGTACAGAGTGCAGGGTTCTGGCATGAGCTGTGTACAGAGTGCAGGGTTCTGGCATGAGCTGTGTACAGAGTGCAGGGTTCTGGCATGAGCTGTGTACAGAGTGCAGGGTTCTGGCGTGAGCTGCATTCAGAGTGCAGGGTTCTGGTGTGAGCTGCATTCAGAGTGCAGGGTTCTGGCGTGAGCTGCATTCAGAGTGCAGGGTTCTGGCGTGAGCTGCATTCAGAGTGCAGGGTTCTGGCGTGAGCTGCATTCAGAGTGCAGGGTTCTGGGGTGAGCTGCATTCAGAGTGCAGGGTTCTGGGGTGAGCTGCATTCAGAGTGCAGGGTTCTGGGGTGAGCTGCATTCAGAGTGCAGGGTTCTGGGGTGAGCTGCATTCAGAGTGCAGGGTTCTGAGGTGAGCTGCATTCAGAGTGCAGGGTTTTGGGGTGAGCTGCATTCAGAGTGCAGGGTTCTGGGGTGAGCTGCATTCAGAGTGCAGGGTTCTGGGGTGAGCTGCGTTCAGAATGCAGGGTTCTGGGGTGAGCTGCATTCAGAGTGCAGGGTTCTGGAGTGAGCTGCATGCAGAGTGCAGGGTTCTGGGTTGAGCTATGTACAGAGTGCAGAGTTCTGGGTTGAGCTGTGTACAGAGAGCATGGTTCTGGGGTGAGCTATGTACAGAGTGCAGGGATCTGTGATGAGCTGTGTACAGAGTGCAGGGTTCTGGCATGAGCTGTGTACAGAGTGCAGGGTTCTGGCATGAGCTGTGTACAGAGTTCAGGGTTCTGGCATGAGCTGTGTACAGAGTGCAGGGTTCTGGCATGAGCTGTGTACAGAGTGCAGGGTTCTGGCATGAGCTGTGTACAGAGTGCAGGGTTCTGGCATGAGCTGTGTACAGAGTGCAGGGTTCTGGCATGAGCTGTGTACAGAGTGCAGGGTTCTGGTGTGAGCTGCATTCAGAGTGCAGGGTTCTGGCGTGAGCTGCATTCAGAGTGCAGGGTTCTGGCGTGAGCTGCATTCAGAGTGCAGGGTTCTGGGGTGAGCTGCATTCAGAGTGCAGGGTTCTGGGGTGAGCTGCATTCAGAGTGCAGGGTTCTGGGGTGAGCTGCATTCAGAGTGCAGGGTTCTGGGGTGAGCTGCATTCAGAGTGCAGGGTTTTGGGGTGAGCTGCATTCAGAGTGCAGGGTTCTGGGGTGAGCTGCATTCAGAGTGCAGGGTTCTGGGGTGAGCTGCATTCAGAGTGCAGGGTTCTGGGGTGAGCTGCATTCAGAGTGCAGGGTTCTGGGGTGAGCTGCATTCAGAGTGCAGGGTTCTGGGGTGAGCTGCATTCAGAGTGCAGGGTTCTGGGGTGAGCTGCATTCATTGTGCAGGGTTCTGGAGTGAGCTGCATGCAGAGTGCAGGGTTCTGGGTTGAGCTATGTACAGAGTGCAGGGTTCTGGGTTGAGCTATGTACAGAGAGCATGGTTCTGGGGTGAGCTATGTACAGAGTGCAGGGATCTGTGATGAGCTATGTACAGGGTGCAGGGTTCTGAGATGAGATTTATACAGGGTGCAGGGTTCTGGGATGAGCTATATACAGGGTGCGGGGTTCTGAGACGAGCTATATACAGGGCACAGGGTACTGGATGAGCTGTATACAGGGTGCAGCAGAGGCGTAATTAGAACCTTCAGGGGCCCTGGTGCAAGAAACCATGAAGGGCCCCCCCGACCTCCAGCATGGGCCATTCCCTTCGAGCCCAGAGCCCTTCCCACTGATCCCATCACCCTTCATGGTCCCACAGCAGATTGGGCCCGGCCATGGGGGCAGAAGGCCAGGGCCTAGTTGCAAGTGCAACCTTTGCTGGTAGTTCCGCCAGTGGTGTCAGTGTGGACTGTGAATGGTGTCAGTCAGTAGGGCAGTGGACATGGTCAGTAGAGCAGTGGAAGTGGTCAGTATGGCAGAGAAAGTGGTCAGTATGGCAGAGAAAGTGGTCAGTAAGGTAGTGGACATGGTCAGTAGGGCAGTGGATGTGGTCAGTAGAGCAGTGGACGTGGTTAGTAGGGCAGTAGACATAATCAGTAGGGCAGTGAACAGGATCAGTAGTTTTTTTTTATTGTTGTTATTTTATTTTTGTTATTATTTTTTACCATTATATTTTATCCATTTTATTTTTTAGAGTTTTTTTACAGTTTTTGATGGGAGTTGGTGGCAGTGGAGGGCAGTATGATGGGAGGGGGTGTCAGTGGAGGGCAGTATGATGGGAGGGGTGGCAGTGGAAGGCAGTATGTTGGGGGCGGAGGCAGTGGAAGGCATTATGATGGGAGGGGAGGCAGTGGAGGGCAGTATGATGGGGTGGAGGGCAGTATGATGGGGTGGAGGGCAGTATGATGGGAGAGGAGGTAGTGGAGGGCAGTATGATGGGAGGAGGCGGTAGTGGAGGGCAGTTTAATAGGAGGGGGGGTTAGTGCAGGGCAGTATGATGGGAGGGATGGTAGTGGAGGGCAATATAATGGGAGGGGGTTTAGTGGAGGGCAATATGATGGGAGGGGTGGTAGTGGAGGGCAGTATGATGGGAGGGGGGTTAGTGGAGGGCAGTATAATAGGAGGGATGGCAGTGGAGGGCAGTATAATTGGAGGGGGGCAGTATGATGGGTGGGGGTGGCAGTGAAAGGCAGTATAATGGGGGGGTTAGTGGAGGGCAGTATTATGGGAGGGGTGGTAGTGGAGGGCAGTATGATGGGAGGGGGGTTAGTGGAGGGCAGTATAATAGGAGGGATGGCAGTGGAGGGCAGTATAATTGGAGGGGGGCAGTATGATGGGTGGGGGTGGCAGTGAAAGGCAGTATAATGGGGGGGTTAGTGGAGGGCAGTATAATAGGAGGGGTGGCAGTGGAGGGCAGTATAATAGGAGGGGGGGCAGTGGAGGGCAGTATAATAGGAGGGGGGCAGTATGATGGGATTGGGGCAGTATGATGGGAGGGGTGGTAGTAGAGGGCAGTATATGGGGGGGTAGTGGAGGGCAGTAAAATGGGAGGGGGGCAGTATAATGGGGGGGGGGTAGTGGAGGGCAGTAAAATGGGAGGGGGGCAGTATAATGGGGGGGGGGGGGTAGTGGAGGGCAGTATGGGGGGACTGTACAGCATGACTGGAGAGGGGCAGTGTATGGGAGGGAGCAGAGTTACCATGAGTGTACTCAGAGTCAGGGCAGTGCAGGGAGCATTTCTCCTACCTTTATTCCAGCGCAGGAACAGCCTTCGGGGAAGACCCGGAGTCGGGGGCGGAGTCAGGGGCGGAGCCGGGGGCGGAGCTTAGGCGCGAAGAGGACTCCTCCTTTGGCTAAATGCTGGGGCTCCACTCAGGGAAGACCCGGAGTTGTGGGCGGAGTCGGGGGCGGAGTCAGGGGCGGAGCTTAGGCGCGAAAAGGACTCCTCCTTTGGCTAAATGCTGGGGCTCCACTCAGGGAAGACCCGGAGTCGGGGCGGAGTTAGGGGCGGAGCCGGGGGCGGAGCTTAGGCGCGAAGAGGACTCCTCCTTTGGCTAAATGCTGGGGCTCCACTCTCCTCCTTGTCGTGACGTCACTGGTTGTTAGACGCCAGGCGGGCCATGCCTAGCAACCAGTTGTTTTGGCAGTGAGCCAGGCAGCGCCTGGGGGTGAAATGAAGCGGTCGCGGCCAAAACTAGTACAGCAGGCAGTGAGGGACAGCGGCAATGCGGCAATTTTTAGGGGGGCATCAGATCGGCCAGTGGGGCAATTCCGGGACATTGTATTGTCCCGGAATGAAGCTGCCCGGGACGCGGGACAGACCTCCCACAGCGGGACTTTCACGGGCAATCCGGGACGGTTGGGAGGTATGCACACAGCACCTCATATTGTACACACAGCACCCCATATTGTACACACAGCACCTCATATTGTACACACAGCACCCCATATTGTAAACACAGCACCTCATAATGTACACACAGCTCCCCATATTGTACACACAGCACCCCATATTGTACACACAGCTCCCCATATTGTACACACAGCACCCCATATTGTACACACAGCACCCCATATTGTACACACAGCACCCCATATTGTACACACAGCTCCCCATATTGTACACACAGCACCCCATATTGTACACACAGCGCCCCATATTGTACACACAGCTCCCCATATTGTACACACAGCTCCCCATATTGTACACACAGCACCCCATATTGTACACACAGCCCCCCATATTGTACACACAGCTCCCCATATTGTACACACAGCACCCCATATTGTACACACAGCACCTCATATTGTACACACAGCACCCCATATTGTACACACAGCACCCCATATTGCACACACAGCACCCCATATTGTACACACAGCACCCCATATTGTACACACAGCACCCCATATTGTACACACAGCCCCCCATATTGTACACACAGCACCCCATATTGTACACACAGCACCCCATATTGTACACACAGCACCTCATATTGTACACACAGCACCCCATATTGCACACACAGTGCCCCATATTGTACACACAGCCCCCCATATTGTACACACAGCACCCCATATTGTACACACAGCACCCCATATTGTACACACAGCACCTCATATTGTACACACAGCGCCCCATATTGTACACACAACACCCCATATTGTACACACAGCACCCCATATTGTACACAGAGCACCCCATATTGTACACACAGCACCCCATATTGTACACACAGCCCCCCATATTGTACACACAGCCCCCATATTGTACACACAGCACCTCATATTGTACACACAGCACCCCATATTGTACACACAGCCCCCCATATTGCACACACAGTGCCCCATATTGTACACACAGCCCCCCATATTGTACACACAGCACCCCATATTGTACACACAGCACCCCATATTGTACACACAGCACCCCATATTGCACACACAGCGCCCCATATTGTACACACAGGCCCCAATATTGTACACACACAGCACCCCATATTGCACACACAGCACCCCATATTATACACACAGCACCCCATATTGTACACACAGCGCCCCATATTGTACACACAGCACCCCATATTGCACACACAGCGCCCCATATTGTACACACAGCCCCCCATATTGTACACACAGCCCCCCATATTGTACACACAACACCCCATATTGTACACACAGCACCCCATATTGCACACACAGCACCCCATATTGTACACACAGCCCCCCATATTGTACACACAGCACCTCATATTGCACACACAGCCCCCCATATTGTACACACAGCACCTCATATTGTACACACAGCACCCCATATTGACAGAAAAACACAGAATTGTTGACATTTTTGCAGATTTATTTAAAAAAGAAAACCTGAAATATCACATGGTCCTAAGTATTCAGACCCTTTGCTGTGACACTCATATATATAACTCAGGTGCTGTCCATTTCTTCTGATCATCCTTGAGATGTTTCTACACCTTCATTTGAGTCCAGTTGTGTTTGATTATACTGATTGGACTTGATTAGGAAAGCCACACCCTGTCTATATAAGACCTTACAGCTCACAGTGCATGTCAGAGCAAATGAGAATCATGAGGTCAAAGGAAGTGCCTGAAGAGCTCAGAGACAGGATTGTGGCAAGGCACAGATCTGGCCAAGGTTACAAAAACATTTCTGCTGCACTTAAGGTTCCTAAGATCACAGTGGCCTCCATAATCCCTAAATGGAAGACGTTTGGGACGACCAGAACCCTTCCTAGAGCTGGCCGTCTGGCCAAACTGAGCTATCGGGGGAGAAGAGCCTTGGTGAGAGAGGTAAAGAAGAACCCAAAGATCACTGTGGCTGAGCTCCAGAGATGCAGTCGGGAGATGGGAGAAAGTTGTAGAAAGTCAACTATCACTGCAGCCCTCCACCAGTCGGGGCTTTATGTCAGAGTGGCCCGACGGAAGCCTCTCCTCAGTGCAAGACACATGAAAGCCGCATGGAGTTTGCTAAAAAACACCTGAAGGACTCAAAGATGGTGGGAAATAAGATTCTCTGGTCTGATGAGACCAAGATAGAACTGTTTGGCCTTAATTCTAAGCGGTATGTGTAGAGAAAACCAGGCACTGCTCATCACCTGTCCAATACAGTCCCAACAGTGAAGCATGGTGGTGGCAGCATCATGCTGGGGGGGTGTTTTTCAGCTGCAGGGACAGGACAACTGGTTGCAATCGAGGGAAAGATGAATGCGGCCAAGTACAGGGATATCCTGGACGAAAACCTTCTCCAGAGTGCTCAGGACCTCAGACTGGGCCGAAGGTTTACCTTCCAACAAGACAATAACCCTAAGCACACAGCTAAAATAACGAAGGAGTGGCTTCACAACAACTCCGTGACTGTTCTTGAATGGCCCAGCCAGAGCCCTGACTTAAACCCAATTGAGCATCTCTGGAGAGACCTAAAAATGGCCGTCCACCAACGTTTACCATCCCCCCTGACAGAACTGGAGAGGATCTACAAGGAGGAATGGCAGAGGATCCCCAAATCCAGGTGTGAAAAATTTGTTGCATCTTTTCCCAAAAAGACTCATCAAAAGGGGCTTCTACTAAATACTGAGCAAAGGGTCTGAATACTTAGGAGCATGTGATATTTCAGTTTTTCTTTTTTAATAAATCTGCAAAAATGTCAACAATTCTGTGTTTTTCTGTCAATATGGGGTGCTGTGTGTACAATATGGGGTGCTGTGTGTACAATATGGGGTGCTGTGTGTATAATATGGGGTGCTGTGTGTACAATATGGGGTGCTGTGTGTACAATATGGGGTGCTGTGTGTACAATATGGGGGGCTGTGTGTATAATATGGGGTGCTGTGTGTACAATATGGGGTGCTGTGTGTACAATGTGGGGGGCTGTGTGTACAATATGGGGTGCTGTGTGTACAATATGGGGCGCTGTGTGTACAATATGGGGCGTTGTGTGTACAATATGGGGTGTTGTGTGTACAATACGGGGTGCTGTGTGTACAATATGGGGAGCTGTGTGTACAATATGGGGTGCCGTGTGTACAATATGGAGTGCTGTGTGTACACTATGGGGTGCTGTGTGTACACTATGGGGTGCTGTGTGTACAATATGGGGTGCTGTGTGTACAATATGGGGTGCTGTGTGTACAATATGGGGTGCTGTGTGTACAATGTGGGGTGCTGTGTGTACAATATGGGGTGCAGTGTGTACAATATGGGGTGCTGTGTGTACAATGTGGGGTGCTGTGTGTACAATATGGGGTGCTGTGTGTACAATATGGGGTGCTATGTGTACAATATGAGGTGCTGTGTGTACAATATGGGGTGCTGTGTGTACAATATGGGGTGCTGTGTGTACAATATGGGGGGTTGTGTGTACAATATGGGGAGCTGTGTGTACAATATGGGGTGCTGTGTGTACAATATGGGGTGCTGTGTGTACAATGTGGGGGGCTGTGTGTACAATATGGGGTGCTGTGTGTACAATATGGGGCGCTGTGTGTACAATATGGGGCGTTGTGTGTACAATATGGGGTGTTGTGTGTACAATACGGGGTGCTGTGTGTACAATATGGGGAGCTGTGTGTACAATATGGGGTGCCGTGTGTACAATATGGAGTGCTGTGTGTACACTATGGGGTGCTGTGTGTACACTATGGGGTGCTGTGTGTACAATATGGGGTGCTGTGTGTACACTATGGGGTGCTGTGTGTACAATATGGGGTGCTGTGTGTACAATATGGGGTGTTGTGTGTACAATACGGGGTGCTGTGTGTACAATATGGGGAGCTGTGTGTACAATATGGGGTGATGTGTGTGTACAATATGGGGTGCCGTGTGTACAATATGGAGTGCTGTGTGTACAATATGGGGTGCTGTGTGTACATTAATGGGGAAAAAAATGAACTTAAATGATTTTAGCGAATGGCTGCAATATAACAAAGAGTGAAAAATGTAAGGGGGTCTGAATACTTTCCGTCCCCACTGTATATAGGATAGTGTATACACAGTGGGGAGAACAAGTATTTGATACACGGCCAATGTTGCAGGTTTTCCTCCTTACAAAGCATGTAGAGATCTGTATATTTTAACATAGATACTCTTCAACTGTGAGAGACGGAATCGAGAACAATAATCCAGAAAATCACATTGAATGATTTTTAAATAATTAATTAGCATTTTATTGGATGACATAAGTATTTGATCACCTACCAACCAGTAAGAATTCCGGCTCTCGCAGACATGTTATTTTTTCTTTAGGAAGCCCCCCTGTTCTCCACTCATTACCTGTATTACCTGCACCTGTTTGAACTCGTTACCTGTATAAAAGACACCTGTCCACACACTCAATCAAACTCCAACCTCTCCACAATGGCCAAGACCAGAGAGCTGTGTGAGGACATCGGGGATAACATTGTAGACCTGCACAAGGCTGGGATGGGCTACAGGACAATAGGCAAGCAGCTTGGTGAGAAGGCAACAACTGTTGGCGCAATTATTAGAAAATGGAAGAAGTTCAAGAAGACGGTCAATCTCCCTCGGTCTGGGGCTCCATGTGAGATCTCACCTCGTGGGGCATCAATGATCATGAGGAAGGTGAGGGATCAGCCCAGAGCTACACGGCAGGACCTGGTCAATGACCTGAAGAGAGCTGGGACCACAGTCTCCAAGAAAACCATTAGTAACACATTACGCCGTCATTTATTACAATCCTACAGCGCATGCAAGGTACCCCTGCTCAAGCAGGCGCATGTCCAAGCCCGTCTGAAGTTTGCCAATGACCATCTGGATGATCCAGAGGAGGAATGGGAGAAGGTCATGTGGTCTGATGAGACAAAAATAGAGCTTTTTGGTCTAAACACCACTCGCCGTGTTCGGAGGAAGAAGAAGGATGAGTACAACCCCAAGAACACCATCCCAACCGTGAAGCATGGAGGTGGAAACATCATTCTTTGGGGCTGCTTTTCTGCAAAGGGGAGAGGGTGACTGCACTGTATTGAGGGGAGGATGGATGGGGCCATGTATCGGGAGATCTTGGCCAACAACCTCCTTCCCTCAGTAAGAGCATTGAAGATGGGTCCTGGCCAGGTCTTCCAGCATGACAATGACCCGAAACACACAGCCAGGGCAACTAAGGAGTGGCTCCGTAAGAAGCATCTCAAGGTCCTGGAGTGTTCCAGCCAGTCTGCAGACCTGAACCCAATAGAAAAACTTTGGAGGGAGCTGAAAGTCCGTATTGCCCAGCGACAGCCCCGAAACCTGAAGAAATGTGTGTATATAGGAGTGTGTATATATAGGAGTGTGTATATCAGAGTGTGTATATATAGGAGTGTGTATATAGGAGTGTGTATATAAGAGTGTGTATATATGGGTGTGTGTATAAGAGTGTGTATATAGGGGTGTGTATATCAGAGTGTGTGTATATATGGGTGTGTATATATGGGTGTGTGTATAGGAGTGTGTATATAAGAGTGTGTATATAGGGTTGTGTATGTTGTGTATATAAGATTGTGTATATAGGAGTGTGTATATTATAGGAGTGTGTATATAGGGGTGTGTGTATATAGGAGTATGTATATAGGGGTGTGTATATAGGGTTGCGTATGTTGTGTGTGTGTATATAGGAGTGTGTATATTATAGGAGTGTGTATATTATAGGGGTGTGTATATAGGAGTGTGTATATATAGGGGGTGTATATAGGAGTATGTATATAGGGGTGTGTATATTATAGGAGTGTGTATATTATAGGAGTGTGTATATAGGGGTGTGTGTATATAGGAGTATGTATATAGGAGTGTGCATATAGGAGTGTGTATATAGGAGTGTGTATATTATAGGAGTGTATATATAGGAGTGTGTATATTATAGGAGTATGTATATAGGGGTGTGTGTATATAGGAGTGTGTATATAGGGGTGTGTGTATATAGGAGTGTGTATATAGGGGTGTGTGTATATAGGAGTATGTATATAAGGGTGTGTATATAAGAGTGTGTATATAAGGTTGCGTATGTTGTGTATATAGGATTGTGTATATTATAGGAGTGTGTATATAGGAGTGTGTATATTATAGGGGTGTGTATATAGGAGTGTGTATATAGGATTGTGTGTATATAGAAGTTTGTGTGTGTATATATAAGGGGTGTATATAGGCGTGTATATATAGGGTAGGGTTGTCACTTTTTCTTCAAGCCAAACCTGAACACCGGCACACAATACATTTTTTTCTTTTAGTATACAATATAGGATTGTAACAGACCTGCGACACCTTTGGGCACTCCAAAGAGAATAGTAATGCAGCGCACATAGTGCCCCCTCACCCTCCTGTTCCAAGCCATATGCCTGTCTTAACAATGTGTCCGGCTTTCAGGTGGACTGAAACCCGAACACATGATTCAAAACCCTGATGTGAGGAGATGCAGGGGGAAGCCACCCAGGAGGAGACGCAGGGGGAAGCCGCCGAGGAGGAGGAGACGCAGGGGGAAGCCATCCAGGAGGAGAAGATGCAGGGGGAAGCCGCAGAGGAGGAGACGCAGGGGAAAGCCACAGAGGAGGAGATGACGCAGGGGGAAGCCACCGAGGAGGAGGAGACGCAGGGGGAAGCCACCGAGGAGGAGGAGACACAGGGGGAAGCCACCGAGGAGGAGGAGATGCAGGGGGAAGCCGCCGAGGAGGAGGAGACGCAGGGGGAAGCCACCGAGGAGGAGGAGACACAGAGGGAAGCCTCAGAGGAGGAGGAGACGCAGGAGGAAGCTGCTGAGGAGGAGGAGACGCAAGGGGAAGCCACCGAGGAGGAGGAGATGCAGGGGGAAGCCACCGAGGAGGAGATGCAGGGGGAAGCCACCGAGGAGGAGGAGATGCAGGGGGAAGCCACCAATGAGGAGGAGACACAGGGGGAAGCCGCCGAGGAGGAGGAGACACAGGTGGAAGCCACAGAGGAGGAGGAGACGCAGGGGGAAGCCGCCGAGGAGGGGGATACGCAGGGGGAAGCCACAGAGGAGGAGGAGATGCAGGGGGAAGCCGCAGAGGAGGAGGAGACGCAGGGGGAAGCCACCGAGGAGGAGTAGACGCAAGGGGAAGCCACCGAGGAGGAGGAGACGCAGGGGGAAGCCGCCGAGGAGGAGACGCAGGGGGAAGCCACCCAGGAGGAGGAGATGCAGGGGGTAGCCGCAGAGGAGGAGGAGACGCAGGGGGAAGCCGCAGAGGAGGAGGAGACGCAGGGGGAAGCCACTGAGGAGGAGGAGACGCAGGGGGAAGCCGCCGAGGAGGAGGAGACGCAGGGGGAAGCCGCCGAGGAGGAGGAGAAGAAGGGGGAAGCCACTCAGGAGGAGGAGACACAGGGGGAAGCCACCGAGGAGGAGGAGACGCAGGGGGAAGCCACCGAGGAGGAGGAGATGCAGGGGGAAGCCATCCAGGAGGAGGAGATGCAGGGGGAAGCCGCAGAGGAGGAGGAGACGCAGGGGGAAGCCACCGAGGAGGAGGAGACGCAGGGGGAAGCCACCGAAGAGGAGGGGACGCAGGGGCAAGCTGCTGAGGAGGAGGAGACGCAAGGGGAAGCCACCAAGGAAGAGGAGACACAGGGGGGAAGCCTCCGAGGAGGAAGAGACGCAGGGGGAAGCTGCTGAGGAGGAGGAGACGCAGGGGGAAGCCACTGAGGAGGAGTAGACGCAAGGGGAAGCCACCGAGGAGGAGGAGGAGATGCAGGGGGAAGCCACCGATGAGGAGGAGACGCAGGGGGAAGCCACCGAGGAGGAGGAGACGCAGGGGGAAGCCACCGGGGAGGAGGAGACGCAGGGGGAAGCCACCGAGGAGGAGGAGGAGATTCAGGGGGAAGCCACCGAGGAGGAGGAGACGCAGGGGGAAGCCACCGAGGAGGAGACACAGGGGGAAGCCAACCAAGGAGGAGGAGATGCAGTGGGAAGCAACAAAGGAGGAGGAGACACAGGGGGAAGCCGCCGAGGAGGAGACGCAAGGGGAAGCCACCGAGGAGGAGGAGACACAGGGGGAAGCCACCGAGGAGGAGGAGATGCAAGGGGAAGCCGCCTAGAAGGAGGAGAAGCAGGGGGAAGCCGCCGAGGAGGACGAGACGCAAGGGGAAGCCACCGAGGAGGAGGAGATGCAGGGGAAAGCCACTGAGGAGGAGGAGACACAGAGGGAAGCCATCGAGGAGGAGGAGATGAAGGGGGAAGCCACCGAGGAGGAGGAGATGCAGGGGGAAGCCGCCTAGGAGGAGGAGAAGCAGGGGGAAGCGGCCGAGGAGGAGGAGACGCAAGGGGAAGCCACCGAGGAGGAGGAGATGCAGGGGGAAGCCACCGAGGAGGAGGAGATGCAGGGGGAAGCCACCGAGGAGGAGGAGATGCAGGGGGAAGCCACCGAGGAGGAGGAGACGCAGAGGGAAGCCACCGAGGAGGAGGAGACGCAGGGGGAAGCCGCAGAGGAGGAGGAGACGCAGGGGGAAGCCACCGAGGAGGAGGAGACACAGAGGGAAGCCACCGAGGAGGAGGAGATGCAGGGGGAAGCTGCCAAGGAGAAGCAGGGGGAAGCCGCAGAGGAGGAGGAGATGAAGGGGGAAGCCACCGAGGAGGAGGAGACGCAGGGTGAAGCTGCTGAGGAGGAGACGCAGGGTGAAGCCACCGAGGAGGAGGAGACGCAGGGGGAAGCCGCCGAGGAGGAGGAGACGCAGGGGGAAACCACGGAGGAGGAGACACAGGGGGAAGCCACCGAGGAGGAGGAGATGCAGGGGAATGCTGCTGAGGAGGAGACGCAAGGGGAAGCCACCGAGGAGGAGACACAGGGGGAAGCCACCGAGGAGGAGGAGACGCAGGGGGAAGCCACCGAGAAGGAGAAACGGGAAAGCCACCGAGGAGGAGGAGATGCAGGGGGAAGCCACAGAGGAGGAGGAGACACAGGGGGAAGCCACCGAGTAGGAGACCCAGGGGGAAGCTGCAGAGGAGGAGTAGACGCAGGGGGAAGCCACTAAGGAGGAGGAGACGCAAGGGGAAGCCACCGAGGAGGAGGAGATGCAGGGGGAAGCCACCGAGGAGGAGGAGACGCAGGGAAAGCCACTGAGGAGGAGGAGACGCAAGGGGAAGCCACCGAGGAGGAGGAGATGCAGGGGGAAGCCACCGAGGAGGAGGAGACGCAGGGGGAAGCCGCCGAGGAGACACAGGGGGAAGTTGCTGAGGAGGAAGAGACATAAGGGGAAGCCACCGAGGAGGAGGAGACGCAGGGGGAAGCCACCGAGGAGGAGACTCAGGGGGAAGCCACCGAGGAGGAGGAGACGCAGGGGGAAGCCACCGAGGAGGAGGAGACGCAGGGGGAAGCCACCGAGAAGGAGAAACAGGGGGAAGCCACCGAGGAGGAGGAGATGCAGGGGGAAGCCACAGAGGAGGAGGAGACACAGGGGGAAGCCACCGAGTAGGAGACGCAGGGGGAAGCTGCAGAGGAGGAGTAGACGCAGGGGGAAGCCACTAAGGAGGAGGAGACGCAAGGGGAAGCCACCGAGGAGGAGGAGATGCAGGGGGAAGCCACCGAGGAGGAGGAGATGCAGGGGGAAGCCACCGAGGAGGAGGAGACGCAGGGAAAGCCACTGAGGAGGAGGAGACGCAAGGGGAAGCCACCGAGGAGGAGGAGATGCAGGGGGAAGCCACCGAGGAGGAGGAGACGCAGGGAAAGCCACTGAGGAGGAGGAGACGCAAGGGGAAGCCACAGAGGAGGAGGAGATGCAGGGGGAAGCCCCCGAGGAGGAGGAGACGCAGGGGGAAGCCGCCGAGGAGACACAGGGGGAAGTTGCTGAGGAGGAAGAGACATAAGGGGAAGCCACCGAGGAGGAGGAGACGCAGGGGGAAGCCGCTGAGGAGGAGGAGACACGGGGGGAATCCACCGAGGAGGGGGAGACGCAGGGGGAAGCCACCGAGGAGGAGGAGACACAGGGGGAATCCACCGAGGAGGAGGAGACGCAGAGGGAAGCCACCGAGGAGAAGGAGACACAGGGGGAAGCCACCGAGGAGAAGGAGATACAGGGGAAAGCCGCAGAGGAAGAGGAGACACAGGGGGAAGCCACCGAGGAGGAGGAGACGCAGGGGGAAGCCACCGAGAAGGAGAAACAGGGGGAAGCCACCGAGGAGGAGGAGATGCAGGGGGAAACCACAGAGGAGGAGGAGGCATAGGGGGAAGCCACCGAGTAGGAGACGCAGGGGGAAGCTGCAGAGGAGGAGGAGACACGGGGGGAAGCCACCGAGGAGGAGGAGACGCAGGGGGAAGCTGCAGAGGAGGAGGAGATGCAGGGGGAAGCCGCCGAGGAGAAGCAGGTGAAAGCCGCAGAGGAGGAGGAGATGCAGGGGGAAGCCACCGAGGAGGAGGGGACACAGGGAGAAGCCACCGAGGAGGAGGAGACGCAGGGGGAAGCCTCTGAGGAGGAGGAGACGCAGGGGGAAGCCACCGAGGAAGAGGAGACGCAGGGAGAAGCCGCTGAGGAGGGGGAGATGCAGGGGGAAGCCACCAAAGAGGAGGAGATGCAGGGGGAAGCCACCGAGGAGGAGGAGATGCAGGGGGAAGCCACCAAGGAGGAGGAGATGCAGGGGGAAGCCACCAAGGATGAGGAGAAGCAGGGGGAAGCCACTGAAGAGGAGGAGACGCCGGGGAAGCCACCGAGAAGGAGGAGACGCAGGGGGAAGCCACCGAGAAGGAGGAGACGCAGGGGGAAGCCACCGAGAAGGAGGAGACGCAGGGGGAAGCCACCGAGGAGGAGGAGACGCAGGGGAAGCCACCGAGAAGGAGAAACAGGGGGAAGCCACCGAGGAGGAGGAGATGCAGGGGGAAGCCGCAGAGGAGGAGGAGACACAGGGGGAAGCCACCGAGTAGGAGACGCAGGGGGAAGCTGCAGAGGAGGAGGAGACACGGGGGGAAGCCACCGAGGAGGAGGAGACGCAGGGGGAAGCTGCAGAGGAGGAGGAGACATAGGGGGAAGCCACCGAGGAGGAGGAGACGCAGGAGGAAGCCGCTGAGGAGGAGGAGGAGACGCAGGGGGAAGCCACCGAGGAAGAGGAGATGCAGGGGGAAGCCGCAGAGGAGGGGGAGATGCAGGGGGAAGCCACAGAGGAGGAGGAGACGCAGGGGGAAGCCACCATAGAGGAGGAGATGCAGGGGGAAGCCACCGAGGAGGAGGAGACGCAGGGGGAAGCCGCCGAGGAGGAGGAGAAGAAGGGGGAAGCCACCCAGGAGGAGGAGACGCAGGGGGAAGCCACCGAGGAGGAGGAGACGCAGGGGGAAGCCACCGAGGAGGAGGAGACGTAGGGGGAAGCCATCCAGGAGGAGGAGATGCAGGGGGAAGCCGCAGAGGAGAAGGAGACGCAGGGGGAAGCCACCGAGGAGGAGGAGACACGGGGAAGCCACCGAAGAGGAGGAGACGCAGGGGGAAGCTGCTGAGGAGGAGGAGACGCAAGGGGAAGCCACCAAGGAAGAGGAGACACAGGGGGGAAGCCTCAGAGGAGGAGGAGACGCAGGGGGAAGCCACTGAGGAGGAGTAGACGCAAGGGGAAGCCACCGAGGAGGAGGAGATGCAGGGCGAAGCCACCGAGGAGGAGGAGATGCAGGGGGAAGCCACCGACAAGGAGGAGACGCAGCGGGAAGCCACCGAGGAGGAGGAGACACAGGGGGAAGCCACCGGGGAGGAGGAGGCACAGGGGGAAGCCACCGAGGAGGAGGAGGAGATGCAGGGGGAAGCCACCGAGGAGGAGGAGACGCAGGGGGAAGCCACCGAGGAGGAGACACAGGGGGAAGCCAACCAAGGAGGAGGAGATGCAGTGGGAAGCAACAAAGGAGGAGGAGACACAGGGGGAAGCCGCCGAGGAGGAGACGCAAGGGGAAGCCACCGAGGAGGAGGAGACACAGGGGGAAGCCACCGAGGAGGAGGAGATGCAAGGGGAAGCCGCCTAGGAGGAGAAGAAGCAGGGGAAAGCCACTGAGGAGGAGGAGACACAGAGGGAAGCCATCGAGAAGGAGGAGATGCAGGGGGAAGCCGCCTAGGAGGAGGAGAAGCAGGGGGAAGCCACAGAGGAGGAGGAGATGCAGGGGGAAGCCGCCTAGGAGGAGGAGAAGCAGGGGGAAGCCACCGAGGAGGAGGAGACGCAGGGGGAAGCCACCGAGAAGGAGAAACGGGAAAGCCACCGAGGAGGAGGAGATGCAGGGGGAAGCCACAGAGGAGGAGGAGAAGCAGGGGGAAGCCGCCGAGGAGGAGGAGACGCAAGGGGAAGCCACCGAGGAGGAGGAGAAGCAGGGGGAAGCCACCGAGGAGGAGGAGATGCAGGGGGAAGCCACCGAGGAGGAGGAGATGCAGGGGGAAGCCACCGAGGAGGAGGAGACGCAGAGGGAAGCCACCGAGGAGGAGGAGACGCAGGGGGAAGCCGCAGAGGAGGAGGAGACGCAGGGGGAAGCCACCGAGGAGGAGGAGACACAGAGGGAAGCCACCGAGGAGGAGGAGATGCAGGGGGAAGCTGCCAAGGAGAAGCAGGGGGAAGCCGCAGAGGAGGAGGAGATGCAGGGGGAAGCCACCGAGGAGGAGGAGACGCAGGGTGAAGCTGCTGAGGAGGAGGAGACGCAGGGGGAAGCCACCGAGGAGGAGAAGACGCAGGGGGAAGCCGCCGAGGAGGAGGAGACGCAGGGGGAAACCACGGAGGAGGAGGAGACACAGGGGGAAGCCACCGAGGAGGAGGAGATGCAGGGGAATGCTGCTGAGGAGGAGACGCAAGGGGAAGCCACCGAGGAGGAGACACAGGGGGAAGCCACCGAGGAGAAGGAGACGCAGGGGGAAGCCACCGAGAAGGAGAAACGGGAAAGCCACCGAGGAGGAGGAGATGCAGGGGGAAGCCACAGAGGAGGAGGAGACACAGGGGGAAGCCACCGAGTAGGAGACGCAGGGGGAAGCTGCAGAGGAGGAGTAGACGCAGGGGGAAGCCACTAAGGAGGAGGAGACACAAGGGGAAGCCACCGAGGAGGAGGAGATGCAGGGGGAAGCCACCGAGGAGGAGGAGATGCAGGGAAAGCCACTGAGGAGGAGGAGACGCAAGGGGAAGCCACCAAGGAGGAGGAGATGCAGGGGGAAGCCACCGAGGAGGAGGAGACGCAGGGGGAAGCCGCCGAGGAGACACAGAGGGAAGTTGCTGAGGAGGAAGAGACATAAGGGGAAGCCACCGAGGAGGAGGAGACACAGGGGGAAGCCACCGAGGAGGAGGAGACGCAGGGGGAAGCCACCGAGGAGGAGGAGACGCAGGGGGAAGCCACCGAGGAGGAGGAGACGCAGGGGGAAACCACCGAGAAGGAGAAACAGGGGGAAGCCACCGAGGAGGAGGAAATGCAGGGGGAAGCCACAGAGGAGGAGGAGACACAGGGGGAAGCCACCGAGTAGGAGACGCAGGGGGAAGCTGCAGAGGAGGAGTAGACGCAGGGGGAAGCCACTAAGGAGGAGGAGACGCAAGGGGAAGCCACCGAGGAGGAGGAGATGCAGGGGGAAGCCACCGAGGAGGAGGAGACGCAGGGAAAGCCACTGAGGAGGAGGAGACGCAAGGGGAAGCCACAGAGGAGGAGGAGATGCAGGGGGAAGCCCCCGAGGAGGAGGAGACGCAGGGGGAAGCCGCCGAGGAGACACAGGGGGAAGTTGCTGAGGAGGAAGAGACATAAGGGGAAGCCACCGAGGAGGAGGAGACGCAGGGGGAAGCCACTGAGGAGGAGGAGACACGGGGGAATCCACCGAGGAGGAGGAGACGCAGGGGGAAGCCTTCGAGGAGGAGGAGACACAGGGGGAATCCACCGAGGAGGAGGAGACGCAGAGGGAAGCCACCGAGGAGAAGGAGACACAGGGGGAAGCCACCGAGGAGAAGGAGATACAGGGGAAAGCCGCAGAGGAAGAGGAGACACAGGGGGAAGCCACCGAGGAGGAGGAGATGCAGGGGGAAGCCACCGAGAAGGAGAAACAGGGGGAAGCCACCGAGGAGGAGGAGATGCAGGGGGAAACCACAGAGGAGGAGGAGGCACAGGGGGAAGCCATCGAGTAGGAGACGCAGGGGGAAGCTGCAGAGGAGGAGGAGACACGGGGGGAAGCCACCGAGGAGGAGGAGACGCAGGGGGAAGCTGCAGAGGAGGAGGAGATGCAGGGGGAAGCCGCCGAGGAGAAGCAGGTGAAAGCCGCAGAGGAGGAGGAGATGCAGGGGGAAGCCACCGAGGAGGAGTAGACGCAAGGGGAAGCCACCGAGGAGGAGGAGACGCAGGGGGAAGCCGCCGAGGAGGAGACGCAGGGGGAAGCCACCCAGGAGGAGGAGATGCAGGGGGTAGCCGCAGAGGAGGAGGAGACGCAGGGGGAAGCCGCAGAGGAGGAGGAGACGCAGGGGGAAGCCACTGAGGAGGAGGAGACGCAGGGGGAAGCCGCCGAGGAGGAGGAGACGCAGGGGGAAGCCGCCGAGGAGGAGGAGAAGAAGGGGGAAGCCACTCAGGAGGAGGAGACACAGGGGGAAGCCACCGAGGAGGAGGAGACGCAGGGGGAAGCCACCGAGGAGGAGGAGATGCAGGGGGAAGCCATCCAGGAGGAGGAGATGCAGGGGGAAGCCGCAGAGGAGGAGGAGACGCAGGGGGAAGCCACCGAGGAGGAGGAGACGCAGGGGGAAGCCACCGAAGAGGAGGGGACGCAGGGGCAAGCTGCTGAGGAGGAGGAGACGCAAGGGGAAGCCACCAAGGAAGAGGAGACACAGGGGGGAAGCCTCCGAGGAGGAAGAGACGCAGGGGGAAGCTGCTGAGGAGGAGGAGACGCAGGGGGAAGCCACTGAGGAGGAGTAGACGCAAGGGGAAGCCACCGAGGAGGAGGAGGAGATGCAGGGGGAAGCCACCGATGAGGAGGAGACGCAGGGGGAAGCCACCGAGGAGGAGGAGACGCAGGGGGAAGCCACCGGGGAGGAGGAGACGCAGGGGGAAGCCACCGAGGAGGAGGAGGAGATTCAGGGGGAAGCCACCGAGGAGGAGGAGACGCAGGGGGAAGCCACCGAGGAGGAGACACAGGGGGAAGCCAACCAAGGAGGAGGAGATGCAGTGGGAAGCAACAAAGGAGGAGGAGACACAGGGGGAAGCCGCCGAGGAGGAGACGCAAGGGGAAGCCACCGAGGAGGAGGAGACACAGGGGGAAGCCACCGAGGAGGAGGAGATGCAAGGGGAAGCCGCCTAGAAGGAGGAGAAGCAGGGGGAAGCCGCCGAGGAGGACGAGACGCAAGGGGAAGCCACCGAGGAGGAGGAGATGCAGGGGAAAGCCACTGAGGAGGAGGAGACACAGAGGGAAGCCATCGAGGAGGAGGAGATGAAGGGGGAAGCCACCGAGGAGGAGGAGATGCAGGGGGAAGCCGCCTAGGAGGAGGAGAAGCAGGGGGAAGCGGCCGAGGAGGAGGAGACGCAAGGGGAAGCCACCGAGGAGGAGGAGATGCAGGGGGAAGCCACCGAGGAGGAGGAGATGCAGGGGGAAGCCACCGAGGAGGAGGAGATGCAGGGGGAAGCCACCGAGGAGGAGGAGACGCAGAGGGAAGCCACCGAGGAGGAGGAGACGCAGGGGGAAGCCGCAGAGGAGGAGGAGACGCAGGGGGAAGCCACCGAGGAGGAGGAGACACAGAGGGAAGCCACCGAGGAGGAGGAGATGCAGGGGGAAGCTGCCAAGGAGAAGCAGGGGGAAGCCGCAGAGGAGGAGGAGATGAAGGGGGAAGCCACCGAGGAGGAGGAGACGCAGGGTGAAGCTGCTGAGGAGGAGACGCAGGGTGAAGCCACCGAGGAGGAGGAGACGCAGGGGGAAGCCGCCGAGGAGGAGGAGACGCAGGGGGAAACCACGGAGGAGGAGACACAGGGGGAAGCCACCGAGGAGGAGGAGATGCAGGGGAATGCTGCTGAGGAGGAGACGCAAGGGGAAGCCACCGAGGAGGAGACACAGGGGGAAGCCACCGAGGAGGAGGAGACGCAGGGGGAAGCCACCGAGAAGGAGAAACGGGAAAGCCACCGAGGAGGAGGAGATGCAGGGGGAAGCCACAGAGGAGGAGGAGACACAGGGGGAAGCCACCGAGTAGGAGACCCAGGGGGAAGCTGCAGAGGAGGAGTAGACGCAGGGGGAAGCCACTAAGGAGGAGGAGACGCAAGGGGAAGCCACCGAGGAGGAGGAGATGCAGGGGGAAGCCACCGAGGAGGAGGAGACGCAGGGAAAGCCACTGAGGAGGAGGAGACGCAAGGGGAAGCCACCGAGGAGGAGGAGATGCAGGGGGAAGCCACCGAGGAGGAGGAGACGCAGGGGGAAGCCGCCGAGGAGACACAGGGGGAAGTTGCTGAGGAGGAAGAGACATAAGGGGAAGCCACCGAGGAGGAGGAGACGCAGGGGGAAGCCACCGAGGAGGAGACTCAGGGGGAAGCCACCGAGGAGGAGGAGACGCAGGGGGAAGCCACCGAGGAGGAGGAGACGCAGGGGGAAGCCACCGAGAAGGAGAAACAGGGGGAAGCCACCGAGGAGGAGGAGATGCAGGGGGAAGCCACAGAGGAGGAGGAGACACAGGGGGAAGCCACCGAGTAGGAGACGCAGGGGGAAGCTGCAGAGGAGGAGTAGACGCAGGGGGAAGCCACTAAGGAGGAGGAGACGCAAGGGGAAGCCACCGAGGAGGAGGAGATGCAGGGGGAAGCCACCGAGGAGGAGGAGATGCAGGGGGAAGCCACCGAGGAGGAGGAGACGCAGGGAAAGCCACTGAGGAGGAGGAGACGCAAGGGGAAGCCACCGAGGAGGAGGAGATGCAGGGGGAAGCCACCGAGGAGGAGGAGACGCAGGGAAAGCCACTGAGGAGGAGGAGACGCAAGGGGAAGCCACAGAGGAGGAGGAGATGCAGGGGGAAGCCCCCGAGGAGGAGGAGACGCAGGGGGAAGCCGCCGAGGAGACACAGGGGGAAGTTGCTGAGGAGGAAGAGACATAAGGGGAAGCCACCGAGGAGGAGGAGACGCAGGGGGAAGCCGCTGAGGAGGAGGAGACACGGGGGGAATCCACCGAGGAGGGGGAGACGCAGGGGGAAGCCACCGAGGAGGAGGAGACACAGGGGGAATCCACCGAGGAGGAGGAGACGCAGAGGGAAGCCACCGAGGAGAAGGAGACACAGGGGGAAGCCACCGAGGAGAAGGAGATACAGGGGAAAGCCGCAGAGGAAGAGGAGACACAGGGGGAAGCCACCGAGGAGGAGGAGACGCAGGGGGAAGCCACCGAGAAGGAGAAACAGGGGGAAGCCACCGAGGAGGAGGAGATGCAGGGGGAAACCACAGAGGAGGAGGAGGCATAGGGGGAAGCCACCGAGTAGGAGACGCAGGGGGAAGCTGCAGAGGAGGAGGAGACACGGGGGGAAGCCACCGAGGAGGAGGAGACGCAGGGGGAAGCTGCAGAGGAGGAGGAGATGCAGGGGGAAGCCGCCGAGGAGAAGCAGGTGAAAGCCGCAGAGGAGGAGGAGATGCAGGGGGAAGCCACCGAGGAGGAGGGGACACAGGGAGAAGCCACCGAGGAGGAGGAGACGCAGGGGGAAGCCTCTGAGGAGGAGGAGACGCAGGGGGAAGCCACCGAGGAAGAGGAGACGCAGGGAGAAGCCGCTGAGGAGGGGGAGATGCAGGGGGAAGCCACCAAAGAGGAGGAGATGCAGGGGGAAGCCACCGAGGAGGAGGAGATGCAGGGGGAAGCCACCAAGGAGGAGGAGATGCAGGGGGAAGCCACCAAGGATGAGGAGAAGCAGGGGGAAGCCACTGAAGAGGAGGAGACGCCGGGGAAGCCACCGAGAAGGAGGAGACGCAGGGGGAAGCCACCGAGAAGGAGGAGACGCAGGGGGAAGCCACCGAGAAGGAGGAGACGCAGGGGGAAGCCACCGAGGAGGAGGAGACGCAGGGGAAGCCACCGAGAAGGAGAAACAGGGGGAAGCCACCGAGGAGGAGGAGATGCAGGGGGAAGCCGCAGAGGAGGAGGAGACACAGGGGGAAGCCACCGAGTAGGAGACGCAGGGGGAAGCTGCAGAGGAGGAGGAGACACGGGGGGAAGCCACCGAGGAGGAGGAGACGCAGGGGGAAGCTGCAGAGGAGGAGGAGACATAGGGGGAAGCCACCGAGGAGGAGGAGACGCAGGAGGAAGCCGCTGAGGAGGAGGAGGAGACGCAGGGGGAAGCCACCGAGGAAGAGGAGATGCAGGGGGAAGCCGCAGAGGAGGGGGAGATGCAGGGGGAAGCCACAGAGGAGGAGGAGACGCAGGGGGAAGCCACCATAGAGGAGGAGATGCAGGGGGAAGCCACCGAGGAGGAGGAGACGCAGGGGGAAGCCGCCGAGGAGGAGGAGAAGAAGGGGGAAGCCACCCAGGAGGAGGAGACGCAGGGGGAAGCCACCGAGGAGGAGGAGACGCAGGGGGAAGCCACCGAGGAGGAGGAGACGTAGGGGGAAGCCATCCAGGAGGAGGAGATGCAGGGGGAAGCCGCAGAGGAGAAGGAGACGCAGGGGGAAGCCACCGAGGAGGAGGAGACACGGGGAAGCCACCGAAGAGGAGGAGACGCAGGGGGAAGCTGCTGAGGAGGAGGAGACGCAAGGGGAAGCCACCAAGGAAGAGGAGACACAGGGGGGAAGCCTCAGAGGAGGAGGAGACGCAGGGGGAAGCCACTGAGGAGGAGTAGACGCAAGGGGAAGCCACCGAGGAGGAGGAGATGCAGGGCGAAGCCACCGAGGAGGAGGAGATGCAGGGGGAAGCCACCGACAAGGAGGAGACGCAGCGGGAAGCCACCGAGGAGGAGGAGACACAGGGGGAAGCCACCGGGGAGGAGGAGGCACAGGGGGAAGCCACCGAGGAGGAGGAGGAGATGCAGGGGGAAGCCACCGAGGAGGAGGAGACGCAGGGGGAAGCCACCGAGGAGGAGACACAGGGGGAAGCCAACCAAGGAGGAGGAGATGCAGTGGGAAGCAACAAAGGAGGAGGAGACACAGGGGGAAGCCGCCGAGGAGGAGACGCAAGGGGAAGCCACCGAGGAGGAGGAGACACAGGGGGAAGCCACCGAGGAGGAGGAGATGCAAGGGGAAGCCGCCTAGGAGGAGAAGAAGCAGGGGAAAGCCACTGAGGAGGAGGAGACACAGAGGGAAGCCATCGAGAAGGAGGAGATGCAGGGGGAAGCCGCCTAGGAGGAGGAGAAGCAGGGGGAAGCCACAGAGGAGGAGGAGATGCAGGGGGAAGCCGCCTAGGAGGAGGAGAAGCAGGGGGAAGCCACCGAGGAGGAGGAGACGCAGGGGGAAGCCACCGAGAAGGAGAAACGGGAAAGCCACCGAGGAGGAGGAGATGCAGGGGGAAGCCACAGAGGAGGAGGAGAAGCAGGGGGAAGCCGCCGAGGAGGAGGAGACGCAAGGGGAAGCCACCGAGGAGGAGGAGAAGCAGGGGGAAGCCACCGAGGAGGAGGAGATGCAGGGGGAAGCCACCGAGGAGGAGGAGATGCAGGGGGAAGCCACCGAGGAGGAGGAGACGCAGAGGGAAGCCACCGAGGAGGAGGAGACGCAGGGGGAAGCCGCAGAGGAGGAGGAGACGCAGGGGGAAGCCACCGAGGAGGAGGAGACACAGAGGGAAGCCACCGAGGAGGAGGAGATGCAGGGGGAAGCTGCCAAGGAGAAGCAGGGGGAAGCCGCAGAGGAGGAGGAGATGCAGGGGGAAGCCACCGAGGAGGAGGAGACGCAGGGTGAAGCTGCTGAGGAGGAGGAGACGCAGGGGGAAGCCACCGAGGAGGAGAAGACGCAGGGGGAAGCCGCCGAGGAGGAGGAGACGCAGGGGGAAACCACGGAGGAGGAGGAGACACAGGGGGAAGCCACCGAGGAGGAGGAGATGCAGGGGAATGCTGCTGAGGAGGAGACGCAAGGGGAAGCCACCGAGGAGGAGACACAGGGGGAAGCCACCGAGGAGAAGGAGACGCAGGGGGAAGCCACCGAGAAGGAGAAACGGGAAAGCCACCGAGGAGGAGGAGATGCAGGGGGAAGCCACAGAGGAGGAGGAGACACAGGGGGAAGCCACCGAGTAGGAGACGCAGGGGGAAGCTGCAGAGGAGGAGTAGACGCAGGGGGAAGCCACTAAGGAGGAGGAGACACAAGGGGAAGCCACCGAGGAGGAGGAGATGCAGGGGGAAGCCACCGAGGAGGAGGAGATGCAGGGAAAGCCACTGAGGAGGAGGAGACGCAAGGGGAAGCCACCAAGGAGGAGGAGATGCAGGGGGAAGCCACCGAGGAGGAGGAGACGCAGGGGGAAGCCGCCGAGGAGACACAGAGGGAAGTTGCTGAGGAGGAAGAGACATAAGGGGAAGCCACCGAGGAGGAGGAGACACAGGGGGAAGCCACCGAGGAGGAGGAGACGCAGGGGGAAGCCACCGAGGAGGAGGAGACGCAGGGGGAAGCCACCGAGGAGGAGGAGACGCAGGGGGAAACCACCGAGAAGGAGAAACAGGGGGAAGCCACCGAGGAGGAGGAAATGCAGGGGGAAGCCACAGAGGAGGAGGAGACACAGGGGGAAGCCACCGAGTAGGAGACGCAGGGGGAAGCTGCAGAGGAGGAGTAGACGCAGGGGGAAGCCACTAAGGAGGAGGAGACGCAAGGGGAAGCCACCGAGGAGGAGGAGATGCAGGGGGAAGCCACCGAGGAGGAGGAGACGCAGGGAAAGCCACTGAGGAGGAGGAGACGCAAGGGGAAGCCACAGAGGAGGAGGAGATGCAGGGGGAAGCCCCCGAGGAGGAGGAGACGCAGGGGGAAGCCGCCGAGGAGACACAGGGGGAAGTTGCTGAGGAGGAAGAGACATAAGGGGAAGCCACCGAGGAGGAGGAGACGCAGGGGGAAGCCACTGAGGAGGAGGAGACACGGGGGGAATCCACCGAGGAGGAGGAGACGCAGGGGGAAGCCTTCGAGGAGGAGGAGACACAGGGGGAATCCACCGAGGAGGAGGAGACGCAGAGGGAAGCCACCGAGGAGAAGGAGACACAGGGGGAAGCCACCGAGGAGAAGGAGATACAGGGGAAAGCCGCAGAGGAAGAGGAGACACAGGGGGAAGCCACCGAGGAGGAGGAGATGCAGGGGGAAGCCACCGAGAAGGAGAAACAGGGGGAAGCCACCGAGGAGGAGGAGATGCAGGGGGAAACCACAGAGGAGGAGGAGGCACAGGGGGAAGCCATCGAGTAGGAGACGCAGGGGGAAGCTGCAGAGGAGGAGGAGACACGGGGGGAAGCCACCGAGGAGGAGGAGACGCAGGGGGAAGCTGCAGAGGAGGAGGAGATGCAGGGGGAAGCCGCCGAGGAGAAGCAGGTGAAAGCCGCAGAGGAGGAGGAGATGCAGGGGGAAGCCACCGAGGAGGAGGGGACACAGGGAGAAGCCACCGAGGAGGAGGAGACGCAGGGGGAAGCCTCTGAGGAGGAGGAGACGCAGGGGGAAGCCACCGAGGAAGAGGAGACGCAGGGAGAAGCCGCCGAGGAGGGGGAGATGCAGGGGGAAGCCACCAAAGAGGAGGAGATGCAGGGGGAAGCCACCGAGGAGGAGGAGATGCAGGGGGAAGCCACCAAGGAGGAGGAGATGCAGGGGGAAGCCACCAAGGATGAGGAGAAGCAGGGAGAAGCCACTGAAGAGGAGGAGACGCCGGGGGAAGCCACCGAGAAGGAGGAGACGCAGGGGGAAGCCACGGAGAAGGAGGAGAGGCAGGGGGAAGCCACCGAGAAGGAGGAGACGCAGGGGGAAACCACCGAGGAGGAGGAGACACAGGGGGAAGCCACTGAGGAGGAGGAGACGCAGGGGGAAGCCACCGAGAAGGAGAAACAGGGGGAAGCCACTGAGGAGGAGGAGATGCAGGGGGAAGCCGCAGAGGAGGAGGAGACACAGGGGGAAGCCACCGAGTAGGAGATGCAGGGGGAAGCTGCAGAGGAGGAGGAGACACGGGGGGAAGCCACCGAGGAGGAGGAGACACAGGGGGAAGCTGCAGAGGAGGAGGAGACATAGGGGGAAGCCACCGAGGAGGAGGAGACGCAGGAGGAAGCCGCTGAGGAGGAGGAGATGCAGGGGGAAGCCGCCGAGGAGGAGGAGAAGCAGGGGGAAGCCGCCGAGGAGGAGGAGACGCAGGGGGAAGCCACCGAGGAGGAGGAGATGCAGGGGGAAGCCACCGAGGAGGAGGAGACGCAGGGGGAAGCCATCGAAGAGGAGGAGACGCAGGGGGAAGCCGCTGAAAAGGAGGAGATGCAGGGGAAGCCGCCGAGGAGGAGGAGACACAGGGGGAAGCCGCCGAGGAGAAGGAGACGCAGGGGGAAGCCGCCGAGGAGGAGGAGAAGCAGGGGGAAGCCGCCGAGGAGGAGGAGACGCGGGGGAAGCCACCGAGGAGAAGGAGGTGCAGGGGGAAGCCGCCAAGGAGAAGGAGACGCAGGGGGAAGCCACCGAGGAGGAGGAGATGCAGGGGGAAACCACAGAGGAGGAGGAGGCACAGGGGGAAGCCATCGAGTAGGAGACGCAGGGGGAAGCTGCAGAGGAGGAGGAGACACGGGGGGAAGCCACCGAGGAGGAGGAGACGCAGGGGGAAGCTGCAGAGGAGGAGGAGATGCAGGGGGAAGCCGCCGAGGAGAAGCAGGTGAAAGCCGCAGAGGAGGAGGAGATGCAGGGGGAAGCCACCGAGGAGGAGGGGACACAGGGAGAAGCCACCGAGGAGGAGGAGACGCAGGGGGAAGCCTCTGAGGAGGAGGAGACGCAGGGGGAAGCCACCGAGGAAGAGGAGACGCAGGGAGAAGCCGCCGAGGAGGGGGAGATGCAGGGGGAAGCCACCAAAGAGGAGGAGATGCAGGGGGAAGCCACCAAGGATGAGGAGAAGCAGGGAGAAGCCACTGAAGAGGAGGAGACGCCGGGGGAAGCCACCGAGAAGGAGGAGACGCAGGGGGAAGCCACGGAGAAGGAGGAGAGGCAGGGGGAAGCCACCGAGAAGGAGGAGACGCAGGGGGAAACCACCGAGGAGGAGGAGACACAGGGGGAAGCCACTGAGGAGGAGGAGACGCAGGGGGAAGCCACCGAGAAGGAGAAACAGGGGGAAGCCACTGAGGAGGAGGAGATGCAGGGGGAAGCCGCAGAGGAGGAGGAGACACAGGGGGAAGCCACCGAGTAGGAGATGCAGGGGGAAGCTGCAGAGGAGGAGGAGACACGGGGGGAAGCCACCGAGGAGGAGGAGACGCAGGGGGAAGCTGCAGAGGAGGAGGAGACGCAGGAGGAAGCCGCTGAGGAGGAGGAGATGCAGGGGGAAGCCACCGAGGAGGAGGAGACGCAGGAGGAAGCCGCTGAGGAGGAGGAGATGCAGGGGGAAGCCACCGAGGAGGAGGAGACGCAGGGGGAAGCCATCGAAGAGGAGGAGACGCAGGGGGAAGCCGCTGAAAAGGAGGAGATGCAGGGGAAGCCGCCGAAGAGGAGGAGACGCAGGGGGAAGCCGCCGAGGAGAAGGAGACGCAGGGGGAAGCCGCCGAGGAGGAGGAGAAGCAGGGGGAAGCCGCCGAGGAGGAGGAGACGCAGGGGGAAGCCGCCGAGGAGGAGGAGACGCAGGGGGAAGCCGCCGAAGAGGAGGAGACGCAGGGGGAAGCCGCCGAGGAGAAGGAGACGCAGGGGGAAGCCGCCGAGGAGGAGGAGAAGCAGGGGGAAGCCGCCGAGGAGGAGGAGACGCGGGGGAAGCCACCGAGGAGAAGGAGGTGCAGGGGGAAGCCGCCAAGGAGGAGGAGACGCAGGGGGAAGCCACCGAGGAGGAGGAGACGCAGGGGGAAGCCACCGAGGAGGAGGAGACGCAGGGGGAAGCCACCGAAGAGGAGGAGACGCAGGGGGAAGCCGCCGAGGAGGAGGAGATGCAGGGGGAAGCCGCTAATAATGGGCCCAGAATAATTCATCTCACTCTAGTTGCTTGGTGAAGGTTCCATACGCACATAGACGTGCAACGTGCGTTTACATTCAAGTGGGGGGGGGTGGGGGCTCAACATTTGGGGGGGCTTTACACTTTTTTCACTAAAACTTTATTTATATCACATGCAATACAAAGGCTGCTTATCACCAAAAGTAAAAAAAAAAAAGAAGAAAACTGCCCATGAAGAGCACTGAAGTAGAACCTTTTCAGCCTCCCCATGGGCCCCCTGGAGTCTGGGGCCCCGAACAACCATCTGTTCTGCCCTTATTATATTCTGCATATTGTGAAAGGATGATGCAGGAATTAGCAGAGACACTTTGCTCCCGGCAGTCCCGTCCAGATTGGTACAACTTTATGTTTATTCTGCAGTTTTTGATTGGACGAAGGCCAAAGTCCCACAGCGGGACGGCTCACATCTAGGAAATTATTGGTATTTTGGTAAATGTCACCTTTCCCGGGCAATGTTCCAGCATTTAGTGTTTAATGGCGTGAACGTCTCTTTACAATCCTTGTTGGACGGGAGGGATGACACACCTGGATACACAGAGATTAAACGGGACACAGGGGGGGAGGGGAGTATTTGATCGTGGAAAGGTCAAAAATCATATTTGATCAAAGTAAGCCAGGAGGATCTGCTGGCAGGAGATATCTACACTATGTTACCAAAAGTATTGGGACGCCTGCCTTTACACACACATGAACTTTAATGACATCCCAGTCTTAGTCCGGAGGGTTCAATATTGACTTGGCTCCGCCCTTTGCAGCTATAAGAGCTTCAACTCTTCTGGGAAGGCCGTCCACAAGGTTTAGGAGGGTGTCTATGGGAATGTTTGACCATTCTTCCAGAAGAGCATTTGTGAGGTCAGGCACTGATGTTGGATGAGAAGGCCTGGCTCGATCGTTGGAACAGGAAGGGGCCGTCCCCAAACTGTTCCCACAAAGTTGGGAGCATAAAATTGTCCAAAATGTCTTGGTATGCTGACGCCTTAAGAGTTCCCTTCACTGGAACTAAGGGGCTGAACACCCAACCCCTGAAAAACAACCCCCCACACCATAATCCCCCCTCCACCAAATGATTTGAACCAGTGCACAAAGCAAGGTCCATAAAGACATGGATAAGTTTGGGGCCAGTCAAGTTCCTCCTGGGGTCGTTTTTCAGGGGTTGGGTTTGGCCCCTTAGTTCCAGTGAAAGGAACTCTTAAGGCGTCAGCATACCAAGACATTTTGGACAATTTCATGATCCCAACTTTGTGGGAACAGTTTGCTGACGGCCCCTTCCTGTTCCAACATGACTGCACACCAGTGCACAAAGCAAAGTCCATAAAGACATGGATGAGCGAGTTTGGGGTGGAGGAACTTGACTGGCCTGCACAGAGTCCTGACCTCAACCCCATAGAACACCTTTGGGATGAATTAGAGCCGAGACTGCGAGCCAGGCCTTCTCGTCCAACATCAGTGCCCGATCTCACAAATGCACTTCTGGAAGAACGGTCAAACATTCCCATAGACACCCTCCTAAACCTTGTGGACAGCCTTCCCAGAAGAGTTGAAGCTGTTATAGATGCAAAGGGCGGAGCCAACTCAATATTGAACCCTACGGACTAAGACTGGGAGGCCATTAAAGTTCATGTGTGTGTGTAAAGGCAGGCGTCCCAATACTTTTGGTAATATAATGTATATGTGTAATAGAAGGTCTTCACAGAAGGATCATATTGGGGGCAATGTGCACAGCCACCATATTACAGTCCAGTGCCAGGCAAGAAGTGAAACCAGCATTATCCAGTGAACCCCCATACTAGCTGCTGGTGAATGCAGTCCTATTCCCCCCTGTAGAGCACACACAGCCAGGCACTCAGCATTTCCCTCACTCTTTCACTGCCAAAGAACATTCTAAGGGTTTCTTTTTTTTTTTTTATTGGGAACGTTGACCTTGGATAAGGGTAGGGAGCATGAGATACCCTGATAAACTGTAGAAGTGAATAATTTGAGGACACCTCAACTTTCTGGGTACACACTACAAATAATAGGAATGTCCCACAGGATCTCTATGCTGATGGTGACCTGTATTCCTTCCAGAGTTCAAAAGCTACACACAGTCCCTGACTCTCCAGCACCGGGGTCACTTACCCCCTCAGCCACAGGATCCCCGGTTTCCTTCTACCGATGTCCACCAGGCTAATACCAGTAAGGGAGATGTAGACTCATCACCACCACAGGACAGCTGGACTCTTCCCCACCAACTTCCTCCTGACCTTCTCTAATGAGCTTCTCCAGACCCAACTTGTTCCCAGGACTTGAGCTTGTGAATAGGCCCCCCCAGCCTAGCCTAGCTAGGACCTCAATGTCTTCCTAGCGACTTCTTCTAGAAATCTGCCCCCCCTACACAGGGGTCTCCTCCAGCAAGAAAGGGACCCGGGAATTCTGCACCCTGCTGCTCAAGCCTCAGACTATTTATGGGCTCTCCCACCACCCTCTGGGCACACCTTCCAAGGGATAAAAGACAGGCATAGACGGCAGAATAGTCAGGTCACAAGCAATGAGGGATCAAACAGGAGCAGCAGGCAGAGGCAGAATCCGGGGTCAAGCCAGGGGTCAGGGCAGGTAGCAGATAGGAATAGTCAGGAACCAATTGGGTCAAGATCAGAGGTCACACACAGGAATCAGGCGAACGCTGAAGACCAAACAGCGATTAGCCAGTGCAGAAGCTCAGTTTAAATAGATCGTTTGGCGCCAGTATTGTCCGTCTCCCATAGCAACGGACGCAGACCAGCACCGCTGAGGTCCCCAACCTGTATATAGGTACGGAAGAGGTAGGTGCGCACGCATGGAGTCAGCACCAGGTGCACGGTGGGGCTCCATACTGTTACTGGGAGTGAGGTAGTGATGATGTGCTGGACAGGTGGAGAGGGACTTGGCTCTGCATGTCCCTAATAAAAACATAAGTGACCACCACGATGTACATCAAGAGAGGTTATTAGAGTTCAGTCGTCTGTTCAAGTAAAGGTCCCCCATGTGTAAGACAGTGACCCTGTACAAGGTGCCTAACGTAGCCCAGAAGAACCCACCCTGGGGTAGGCCTCTCATGTGACCCTTGCTTGGCACCCAACGAGGAGAGAAACACAGAGGACATGACTACCACCCCATCACCCTACCCCTTACAAGATCCTCAGTGAGGAAAATAAAAGATACTTCTCCAGACCAGGACTTCAGGACAGTGCCCTCCAGCAAAAACCCACAAGCCATCTTCTCCAGGAACTCAGCCCAGCTCCTGCTGAGACCCAAACTACAATCCTAGTCTTAAGAGTAGCTGCCTCCCAGGGGGCAGCAGCCCCAGGAGAACTGGAACCCGCCTAGCAGAGGAAGAACCCTCTCCAAACATTTATAACCTCCCCAGCCACCTTCTGGTCACCTCCTTCCAGGGTTTGGCTGGGGCATAATGAATATTTATGACTGGGGGATTGACCCTCGTGCTCTGAGGGGAAGGATGTGTGGCCTTCTAGTTCCTTCCTCCTCTGCCCTTGCGGGAGGGGTCTCTCTTTGGGAGAGCCCCTCGACCCAGTATTTCGATGGTCGGCTTCGGCTGACCTAGCCAGCCAGACCAGCCATTGGCACCCTATGTCCCTGTCAGGAGCCTTGCGCCCCAAGGGATCAGGGAGAGGTCCTACCCCTTCAGGGGGGGAATATAGCACACCCTTAAATGCACTTTTCTAGTGTGTGTTTCACAGGCACGTTTTTTGTTCACTTAATAATTTTCCCGTTTTTGCGGATTTAAAAAAAAAAAGTAAGTACATCTACGCTTCTATAGGGCCCCATCCGCACTAATATAGCGCTATATCGGGGGTCACACACATATATACTCTTTTTGTGCATTGTCACCCTCTGCAAGAGCTCATGTACCTTTCTGAGCCTCACTACATACAGTGCCTTGAAAAAGTATTCATACCCCTTGAAATTTGATGCTATAGACCAAAAACAAAGTGGCACATAATCGATAGATCCGATCCTTTCCCCTCTGAGGCATGGAGCCGAGTGAGGGAAAGATGGCCACCCACTCGGCTCCATACCATTGGATGGCGGAAACGACGTCAATCGCCACTTTCCGCCCAATGGTCCTAAAGGGGAATTTTTTATTAAAAAAAAAAAAAAAGACTTTTTTTATTTTTTTTTTTATTGCTTTTAAGTGTAAATGTGAGATGTGACGTCTTTTTGACCCCCCAGATCTTACATTTAAGAGGACCTGTCATGCTTCTTTTCTATTACAAGGGATGTTTACCATTCCTTGTAATAGGAATAAACGTGACCCACATTTTTTTTTATTTAACCACTTGCCGCCCGCTATATAGCAATATGACGTTGGCAAAGTGGTTCCGATATCCTGACCGGACGTCATATGACGTTGTCAGGATATCAAGCCGCTGCGCGCCCCCCCCGGGGGAAGTGCACCGCACCGATCGTTGTTGAGGTGAGTCAGTCTGACCCCCCCCCGCAACACCGATCTTGGTAAAGAGCCTCTGACAGAGACTCTTTACCACGTGATCGGCCGTGTCCAATCACAGCTGACCACAGTGTAAATAGGAAGAGCCTTTGATCAACTTTTCCCTACTCGCGTCTGACAGATGCGAGTAGAGGAGAGCCGATCGGCTGCTCTCCTGACAGGGGGGGGGGTCTGTGCTGATTGTTTATCAGAATAGCCCCCCCTCGAGTGCCCACACTAGACCACCAGGATGCCGCCAGGACCACCAGGGATGGCCACCACACTGGACCACCAGGGAAATGCCAATCAGTGCCAAAGAAAAATGCCTGCCAGTGCCACCAGTGATGCCTATCAGTGCCCATCAGTGCCGCCATTCAGTGCCCATCACTGACGCCGATCAGTGCCCATCCTTCCCCAGCAGAGCCGTCTATCATTGCCACCCGTAAGTACCCATCAGTGCAGCCTTTCAGTGCCTATCAGTGTCGCCTATAAGTGCCAGCCAGTGCCCATCAGTGCCGCCTTTCAGTGCCCATCACTGCCGCCGATCAGTGCCCATCCTTCCCCAACAGAGCCGTCTATCATTGCCACCCGTAAGTACCCATCAGTGCAGCCTTTCAGTGCCTATCAGAGTCGCCTATAAGTGCCAGCCAGTGCCCATCAGTGCCGCCTTTCAGTGCCCATCACTGCCGCCGATCAGTGCCCATCCTTCCCCAACAGAGCCGTCTATCATTGCCACCCGTAAGTACCCATCAGTGCAGCCTTTCACTGCCTATCAGTGTCGCCTATAAGTGCCAGCCAGTGCCCATCAGTGCTGCCTTTCAGTGCCCATCACTGCCGCCGATCAGTGCCCATCCTTCCCCAACAGAGCCGTCTATCATTGCCACCCGTAAGTACCCATCAGTGCAGCCTTTCAGTGCCTATCAGTGCCACCTGTGAGTGCCCATCAGTGCCACATATCAGTGCCAATCATCAGTGCCCATCATTGCCCATCAGTGCCACCTCATCAATTCCACCTCACTGGTGCCGCCTCATCGGTGCCGCCTTATCAGTGCCCATCAGGGAAGGAGAAAATTTACTTATTTACAAAATTTTATAACAAAAACAAAGAAAAACTTTTTTTTTTTAAATTTTCGTTCTTTTTTTATTTGTTTAGCAAAAATTAAACCCCCCCCCCCCAGAGGTGATGAAATACCACCAAAGAAAAATCTCTATTTGTGGGAAGATAATGATAAAAATGTAGTTTGTGTACAGCGTCACATGACCGCGCAATTGTCGTTCAAAAAGTGACAGCGCTGAAAGCTGAAAATTGGCCTGGGCAGGAATGGGGGGAAGTGCCTGGTGTTGAAGTGGTTAAAATGACAGTGTAAAAAAAAAAAGTTAAATAAATAAGAAAAAAAACCCAAAAAACTTAAAGCACCCCGTCCCGCGCCGAGCTCACACGCAGAAGCGAACGCATCCGTAAGCATATGAAAACGGTGTTCAAACCACACACGTGAGGTATCGCCGCGATCGTCAGAGCGAGATCAATCATTCTAGCCCTAGACCTCCTCTGTAACTCTAAACTGGAAACCCGTAAAAAAATTTTAATATATCGCCATTGGAGATTTTTTATGGGTCAAAGTTTGTCACCATTCCACGAGCGGGCGCAATTTTGAAGCGTGACATGTTGGGTATCAATTTACTCGGCGTAACATTATCTTTCACAATATAAAAAAGAAATTGTGCTAAGTTTACTGCTGTGTTATTTTTTTTTTTTTATTTAAAAAGGGTATTTTTTCCCCCCAAAAAATGTGCTTGTGAGACCACTGCGCAAATACGGTGTGACATATAGTATTACAACGACCGCCATTTTATTCTCTAGGGTGTTTGAAAAAATGTATATATAATGTTTGGGGGTTCTAAGTAATTTTCCAGCAAAAAAAAATGATTTTACCTTGTAAACAACAAGAGAAATAGGCCCGGTCATTATGTAATTAAAGCATTATTAGATCAATGATTATTATTTTTTTGATCTGATGCTTTCCATTGTAGAGGAGATATGTGGGAGGATCATACTGACCCCCCAAATCTCTCCATAAAGAGGACCTGTCATGCTTTATTGTTGTCACATTTCTTATAACAACAATAAAAGGGATAATATTTATTAAAGGGACAGGAAAAAAAAAAAGTAATAATAAAAAAATGTTTTAAGGCGCCCCCCCCCCCTCCTCTGTAACACTAAGCTGGTAATCTAAAAAAAAATGTAAAGTGTCGCCTATGGAGATTTTTAAGTGTCGTCGTTTGTCGCCATTCCGCGAGCGTGCGCAATTTTAAAGTGTGACATGTTTGGTATCTATTTACTCGGCGTAACATCATCTTTTTTTATATTTTACAAAAAAATTGGGTTATGTATTGTGGTTTTTTTTTTCCCCAAACTCATTAAAGTGTATTTTTTCCCCCCAAAAAATTGTGTTTGAAAAACTTCTGCACAAATACCGTGTGACGTAACAAAATTACAACGATCGCCATTTTATTTTGTATAATGTTTGGGGGGTTCTAAGTAATTTTCTAGCAAAAAAAATAAAATAAAATACTGATTCCTACTTATAAACAAAAAAAGTGTCAGAATAGGGCTGATCCCGGGAGAACCCGTCACCAAAAGTCAATCACATTCCGGACTTTTTGTCTCCTATGTGATTAGAAAACGTTTATTAACAAAAAAAAAATAAATAATAATAATAATTTGTTACATCCAAAAACTTTAAGCTCCACCCCGATTTTTTTTTTTAATGTGCAAAAAACACGAAAGCAGCTCCAGCAGTGAAAGGGTTAAATAAAGATGCATGAGATACTTTGTATCAGAGGAGGAGGAGATTTCCTTTATAAAGATACATTGTGCTAGATTGGGATGATGTGTGGGAGGTAACAATCTCTGATTGATGCGATTATATGTATATGGGGGGAGTTCCCCTTTAAATGAGGAACCATTGTAACCAGTGAGGGGTGGGCGGTAACAATGTAACAATCTCTGATTATTATACATTTTAGGGGAGTTCCCCTTTAAATGAAGATCCAGTGAGGGGTGGGCGGTAACAATGTAACAATCTGATTATTATACATTTGGGGGGGGGGGTTCCCCTTTAAATGAAGATCCATTGTAGCCAGTGAGGGGTGGGTGATAACAATGTAACAATCTCTGATTATTATACATTGGGGGAGTTCCCCTTTAAATGAAGATCCAGTGAGGGGTGGGTGATAACAATGTAGCAATCTCTGATTATTATACATTGGGGGAGTTCCCCTTTAAATGAGGATACATTGTAGCCGGTGGGCAGTAACAATCTCTGATTATTATACATTGGGGGGGGGGGAGTTCCCCTTTAAATGAAGATCCAGTGAGGGGTGGGCGGTAACAATGTAACAATCTGATTATTATACAATTGGGGGGGGGGGGTTCCCCTTTAAATGAAGATCCATTGTAGCCAGTGAGGGGTGGGTGATAACAATGTAACAATCTCTGATTATTATACATTTGGGCAGGAGTTCCCCTTTAAATGAAGATCCAGTGAGGGGTGGGCGGTAACAATGTAACAATCTGATTATTATACATTGGGGGGTTCCCCTTTAAATGAAGATCAATTGTAGCCAGTGAGGGGTGGGTGATAACAATGTAACAATCTCTGATTATTATACATTTGGGGGGGAGTTCCCCTTTAAATGAGGATCCAGTGAGGGGTGGGTGATAACAATGTAACAATCTCTGATTATTATACATTTGGGGGGGAGTTCCCCTTTAAATGAGGATACATTGTAGCCGGTGGGCAGTAACAATCTCTAATTGTTATACATTTGGGGGGGTTCCCCTTTAAATGAAGATCCATTGTAACCAGTGAGGGGTGGGTGATAACAATGTAACAATCTCTGACTATTATACATTTGGGGGGGAGTTCCCCTTTAAATGAAGATCCATTGTAGCCAGTGAGGGGTGGGTGATAACAATGTAACAATCTCTGATTATTATACATTTGGGGGGGAGTTCCCCTTTAAATGAGGATCCATTGTAGCCATGGCGGGGTGGGCGGTAACAATGTATCATTCTGCGCTCTGATCTAAGCCCCTCCCCCTCCTGTCAGTGCGACGTCACCGTCGTCATGGCAGCGGTCGGAGAAAAGCGGGCACAACACAGCCCAGGACCCCGCCCAGCTCCTCCCTCTCCTTGTCTCCATGGCAGCGGGCGGGCTGTGGGGGCGTGTCCGGTGCGCGCCGTCTGCAGTTCGTTACCAGCCGGAGTAAGGACGCGGGGGGCGGGGCTCACTGAGAGAAAGAAGCGGGCCGTCAGATAGTTACCACCCCCCAAAGGCGGGGATTCACCTGACGTCCAGCGTTTTCATCCAATCCGATCACTGTGGAGGGCTCGACGTCCAGACTCCGCCCCTTCCCTCCCTTCACCGGCGATCTGCGCTATTGTTTCTCGGAGGGGGCGTGTCCCCAGTCTGAGTGTGCGGTGATTGGCTGTTGCTGGGGACTGGCTCCTCCCGCGGGGTGTGAGCCTGTCGTGTTGTGACGCAGCTCCGCCCGGATCGTCGTGCTCGGCTCGGCTCGGCTGTGAGGGAGAGGAAAATGGCGGACGCAGAGCTGAACGTGGACAGTCTGATCAGCCGCCTGCTAGAGGGTGAGTGAGGGGGAGGAGGAGGGGACCCGGGAGTGGGGGGGAGGGGAGGCTAAGGGGCTCCGGGGGGGGGAGGAGTCCAAGGGGGCCCATTATGGCGGGAGACTCCGGGGACCCTCTGTGTGGGGGATGGGGTGCCAGGGGCCCAATAGGGGGGCTTCATGGGGCCCCAGAGGGGGGGTGGGGATAACTATGGGGGAGGGGAACTTTATGGGGCACCAGAAGGGAATGGAGTGTCAGGGGCCAAATATGGGGGACTTTATGGGCCCCCAGTGAGGAGGAGGGGTGTGGGGGGCTTCCTCGGGCCTCAGTGTGGCGGGGCACTTCCTCGGGGCCCTCAGTGTGGCGGGGCACTTCCTCGGGGCCCTCAGTGTGGCGGGGCACTTCCTCGGGGCCCTCAGTGTGGCGGGGCACTTCCTCGGGGCCCTCAGTGTGGCGGGGCACTTCCTCGGGGCCCTCAGTGTAGTGGGGGGGGTGACTTCCTCGGGGCCCTTAGTGTGGCACGCGTGCGACTTCCTCGGGGGCCCTCAGTGTAGGGGTGATAGGCGAAGGACTTCCTCGGGGCCCTCAGTATGGCAGGGAGGACTTCCTTAGGGCCCTTGGTGTAGGGGGCGACTTCCTCAGGGCCCTCAGTGTGGCGGGGGGGGCGACTTCCTCAGTGTGGCGGGGGGCGACTTCCTCAGTGTGGCGGGGGGGCGACTTCCTCAGTGTGGCGGGGGGGCGACTTCCTCAGTGTGGCGGGGGGCGACTTCCTCAGTGTGGCGGGGGGGGCGACTTCCTCAGTGTGGCGGGGGGGGCGACTTCCTCAGTGTGGCGGGGGGGGCGACTTCCTCAGTGTGGCGGGGGGGGCGACTTCCTCAGTGTGGCGGGGGGGCGACTTCCTCAGTGTGGCGGGGGGGGGGGCGACTTCCTCAGTGTGGCGGGGGGGGGGGCGACTTCCTCAGTGTGGCGGGGGGGGGCGACTTCCTCAGTGTGGCGGGGGGGGGGGGCGACTTCCTCAGTGTGGCGGGGGGGGGGGCGACTTCCTCAGTGTGGCGGGGGGGGGGCGACTTCCTCAGTGTGGCGGGGGGGGGGGGGCGACTTCCTCAGTGTGGCGGGGGGGGGGGCGACTTCCTCAGTGTGGCGGTGGGGGCGACTTCCTCAGTGTGGCGGTGGGGGCGACTTCCTCAGTGTGGCGGTGGGGGCGACTTCCTCAGTGTGGCGGTGGGGGCGACTTCCTCAGTGTGGCGGTGGGGGCGACTTCCTCAGTGTGGCGGTGGGGGCGACTTCCTCAGTGTGGCGGTGGGGGCGACTTCCTCAGTGTGGCGGTGGGGGCGACTTCCTCAGTGTGGCGGTGGGGGCGACTTCCTCAGTGTGGCGGTGGGGGCGACTTCCTCAGTGTGGCGGTGGGGGCGACTTCCTCAGTGTGGCGGGGGGGCGACTTCCTCAGTGTGGCGGGGGGGGGGACTTCCTCAGTGTGGCGGGGGGGGGGACTTCCTCAGTGTGGCCGGGGGGGGGACTTCCTCAGTGTGGCGGGGGGGGGACTTCCTCAGTGTGGCGGGGGGGGCGACTTCCTCAGTGTGGCGGGGGGGGGGGGCGACTTCCTCAGTGTGGCGGGGGGGGGGGGCGACTTCCTCAGTGTGGCGGGGGGGGGGGGGCGACTTCCTCAGTGTGGCGGGGGGGGCGACTTCCTCAGTGTGGCGGGGGGGGGGGGGCGACTTCCTCAGGGGCCCTCAGTGTAGGGGTGATAGGCGAAGGACTTGGGGCCCTCAGTATGGCAGGGGGGACTTCCTCAGGGCCCTCGGTGTAGGGGGGGTGTGACTTCCTCAGGGCCCTCGGTGTAGTGGGGGGGACTTGGGGCCCTCGGTGTAGTGGGGGGGACTTGGGCCCTCGGTGTGGCGGGGGGGGGGGGGCGACTTCCTCCGGGCCCTCAGTGTGGCGAGGACGGTGACTTCCTCAGTGTGGCGTGGGGGGGCGACTTTTTCTTGGGGGCCCCAGTGTAGGGGTGATAGGCGAAGGACTTCTCGGGGGGCCCTCAGTATGGCAGGGGGGACTTCCTCAGGGCCCTCGGTGTAGTGGGGGGGGCTTGGGTCCTTGGTGTAGTGGGGGGGACTTCCCCGGGCCCTCAGTGTGGCAGGGGGCGACTTCCTCGGGGGTCCTCAATGTAGGGGTGATAGGGGAAGGACTTCCTCTGGGTCCTCAGTGTGGGGGGACGCTCAGATTAGTAGAGAGCAGAGTGCGGGTGTTAAGGTGGGACTCCGGGTGTGCGGATTGTATTGATGTACGGAGCTTTGCAGTGTGAGAGTTCTTCCTCCTTATTGTTACTGTTCATTGTTTATAAAGTTTTCCTGTCATGTGATCGCTGGATCTCTCTGTGATGAGGGACTCTGCAGAGGTACAATGTATCAGACTGGAGGGGGGGGGGTGATTGGTGACAATGTATCAGACTGGAGGAGGAAGGTGATGGTGACAATGTATCAGACTGGAGGGGGGGGGTGATTGGTGACAATGTATCAGACTGGAGGGGGTGGGTGATTGGTGACAATGTATCAGACTGGAGGGGGGGGTGATTGGTGACAATGTATCAGACTGGAGGGGGGGGGGTGATTGGTGACGATGTATCAGACTGGAGGGGGGGGGTGATTGGTGACAATGTATCAGACTGTAGGGGGGGGGGGTGATTGGTGACAATGTATCAGACTGGAGGGGGGGGGTGATTGGTGACAATGTATCAGACTGGAGGGGGGGGGTGATTGGTGACAATGTATCAGACTGGAGGGGGGGGGGGTGATTGGTGACAATGTATCAGACTGGAGGGGGGGGGTGATTGGTGACAATGTATCAGACTGGAGGGGGGGGGGGGGGTGATTGGTGACAATGTATCAGACTGGAGGGGGGGGGTGATTGGTGACAATGTATCAGACTGTAGGGGGGGGGGGTGATTGGTGACAATGTATCAGACTGGAGGGGGGGGGGGGTGATTGGTGACAATGTATCAGACTGGAGGGGGGGGGTGATTGGTGACAATGTATCAGACTGGAGGGGGGGGGGGGGTGATTGGTGACAATGTATCAGTCTGGAGGGGGGGGGTGATTGGTGACGATGTATCAGACTGGAGGGGGGGGGGTGATTGGTGACAATGTATCAGACTGGAGGGGGGGGGTGATTGGTGACAATGTATCAGACTGGAGGGGGGGGGGGGTGATTGGTGACAATGTATCAGACTGGAGGGGGGGGTGATTGGTGACAATGTATCAGACTGTAGGGGGGGGGTGATTGGTGACAATGTATCAGACTGGAGGGGGGGGGGTGATTGGTGACAATGTATCAGACTGGAGGGGGGGGGGGGTGATTGGTGACAATGTATCAGACTGGAGGGGGGGGGTGATTGGTGACAATGTATCAGACTGGAGGGGGGGGGTGATTGGTGACGATGTATCTCTTCGCTCGTGTCTTCCTCAGATTGTCTTCTCAGTTTATTCCTCATTTCCTGTCCCGGGGGTCTCTATAGGGGGGCGGCGCCCCCCAGTTCTCAGCACCCGATGTAATCCCACCTCTGGGAATGTCTTGGTGGGCGGGGCTGTTCCGTTAGTGACAATAAACGTGTATAAATACTAGGGATGAAACAACTAATCGATTAATCGACTATGAAATTAATCGATTACTATTTTCATAATCTATTAATCGGCCAGTGACATAATGGGGTTAAAAAAAAATCTAAAATGAACTGCTGATTGGCGTTCTCAACTCCTTGGATATCTTTTTATATCCAATTCCTGTTTTATACAGTTCAACTACCTTTTCCCGCAGATCCTTTGACAATTCGATTTGACCCCACTAACGACTAGAAAATCGAATGAATGTTCTTAAAATGACATTTTTTTGTCATTTGTCGGGGAAGGCATTGTTTTTTTTAAATAAAAAATTGATCTCTGAGTCTGATGATGTTTACCAGATTCACCCTCTAATAGTATATACAGTATATCTCTCCTCTAATAGTATATACAGTATATCCCCTCTAATGGTATATACAGTATATCTCTCCTCTAATAGTATATACAGTATATCCCCTCTAATGGTATATCCCCTCTAATAGTATATACGGTATATCCCCTCTAATAGTATATACAGTATATATCTCTCCTCTAATAGTATGTACAGTATATATCTCTCCTCTAATAGTATATACAGTATATATCTCTCCTCTAATAGTATATACAGTATATATCTCTCCTCTAATAGTATGTACAGTATATATCTCTCCTCTAATAGTATATACAGTATATCCCCTCTAATAGTATATCTCTCTCCTCTAATAGTATATCCCCTCTAATAGTATATACAGTATATCCCCTCTAATAGTATATCTCTCTCCTCTAATAGTATATCCCCTCTAATAGTATATACAGTATATCTCTCCTCTAATAGTATATACAGTATATCTCTCCTCTAATAGTATATACAGTATATATCTCTCCTCTAATAGTATATACAGTATATATCTCTCCTCTAATAGTATGTACAGTATATATCTCTCCTCTAATAGTATGTACAGTATATATCTCTCCTCTAATAGTATGTACAGTATATATCTCTCCTCTAATAGTATGTACAGTATATATCTCTTCTGTCTGTTGTTCTCAGAATGGATTAGATATTTTGCTCCCTAACCATATAGTTTGTTATTTATATTTAGCACGGCATAGAGATATTTAAGAATAAATTGCCTTTTTTTTAAAAACTTTACATATTACCTAAATTATACACACTTTTTAAGGTTATTAACCGATTAATCGAAACAATAATCGGCCAACTAATCGATTATGACAATCGTTAGTTGCAGCCCTAATATATACACCGGGGTGGTCCGGCCCTCGCATTGCTGGCCTCCTCTTCTCTTCCAGGGGTCGGGGGGTTGTGTACAGAGAGCTGACCCTCCCCCGTGTGGGGTCTCCATGCAGTATTGGGGTCCCTATGGAGCCCCTGCAATGTGCGCTCTCCTGCAGGGAAGTGACACCTGGCGGGGTGAAGAAATGTATCCGCCCATCTCTCCACCCACATGACTGAGTGACAGGTGAGGAGGGGCATGTAGAGTGTATATTGTAGCATTGGCATCATGGGTGCCCCTGGGTATGGGGGGAGGTTAGCTTGGCTCCTCCTTCCCCGCTGTGTAAGGTTACACACGGCACGAATAGTGACCCTTTTCACCTCCCCCATCGCTCCGCTCAGCTGTCGTGTTACCCGCTTCACCTCCCCCTCATCGCTCCACTCACCTGTCGTGTTACCCGCTTCACCTCCCCCTCATCGCTCCGCTCACCTGTCGTGTTACCCGCTTCACCTCCCCCATCGCTCCGCTCACCTGTCGTGTTACCCGCTTCACCTCCCCCATCGCTCCGCTCACCTGTCGTGTTACCCGCTTCACCTCCCCCATCGCTCCGCTCACCTGTCGTGTTACCCGCTTCACCTCCCCCTCATCGCTCCACTCACCTGTCGTGTTACCCGCTTCACCTCCCCCTCATCGCTCCACTCACCTGTCGTGTTACCCGCTTCACCTCCCCCATCGCTCCGCTCACCTGTCGTGTTACCCGCTTCACCTCCCCCATCGCTCCGCTCACCTGTCGTGTTACCCGCTTCACCTCCCCCATCGCTCCGCTCACCTGTCGTGTTACCCGCTTCACCTCCCCCATCGCTCCGCTCACCTGTCGTGTTACCCGCTTCACCTCCCCCATCGCTCCGCTCACCTGTCGTGTTACCCGCTTCACCTCCCCCATCGCTCCGCTCACCTGTCGTGTTACCCGCTTCACCTCCCCCTCATCGCTCCGCTCACCTGTCGTGTTACCCGCTTCACCTCCCCCATCGCTCCGCTCACCTGTCGTGTTACCCGCTTCACCTCCCCTCATCGCTCCGCTCACCTGTCGTGTTACCCGCTTCACCTCCCCATCGCTCCGCTCACCTGTCGTGTTACCCACTTCACCTCCCGCATGGCTCCGCCCCACCTCCCGCATGGCTCCGCTCACCTGTCGTGTTACCCGCTTCACCTCCCCCATCGCTTCACTCGCCTGTCGTGTTACCCGCTTCACCTCCCCCATCGCTCCACTCAGCTGTCGTGTTACCCGCTTCACCTCCCGCATGGCTCCACTCACCTGCGGTGGAGACCCCGCACAGAACACGCACATCCTATAACTCATAATAACAAATGTAACAATCTCTGCTGACCAATCTAACGTTACAAGATAACGCCCCGCCCACAACTCTGCCCGAGTTCAGGAAAGAGAGCCCAGGACTCCTGGGACATGTAGTCCCCGAACACGGGATGAAATTGTGTTGCGCACATAAACAGACCCTCCCCCACTCATAGACGTGACGGACGCAGAGATCTGATGTCACCGGTAGGAATAAGTGTGAAGTATAAATTCCTAGACTGGTATAATGAGCCTTTTTTATAAGAGATTTGATGTCCGTATTTCACATTCTGCATTTTTTTGCTCCTCTGTAAGGTGGAAATAATTGGGACGTCGGATAATTGGCAGATTCAGGGACTCTGACACCTTTTGGGGTGGGGTTGGGTTTCCATGATCTCCAGTAACACGCAGCCTCTGATCCCTTCAGGGGGGTGAGAAATGTCAGGAGAACATTAGCAGTTGTTCCTCCTCGGGACTGACAACTGTGTGAGTGCCAGTTGTAAAATATCATGGGGAGGGGGGGGGGGGGGGCGGTGTGCCGGTATCCATGGTGCACTCACACCTACAGGCTGATGGGAGGATATACAAGTCCCCAGGCTAAGCTTGTACTGGGAGAACTGGTGGAAGGAGCCGGCAGCTCTGGGATTGGCTCCAGTCTACACATATAGAGTCACCTATAGAAAGGGGGGGGGGGGAGTGACCCCGGGGAGTTCTCCACCATGATGTATAGGGGGGTGGGAGTTGTCCACCATGATGTATAGGGGGGTGGGGAGTTGTCCACCATGATGTATAGGGGGGTGGGGAGTTGTCCACCATGATGTATAGGGGGGTGGGGAGTTGTCCACCATGATGTATAGGGGGGTGGGGAGTTGTCCACCATGATGTATAGGGGGGTGGGGAGTTGTCCACCATGATGTACAGGGGGGGGGGAGTTCTCCACCATGATGTATAGGGGGGGGGGGAGTTCTCCACCATGATGTATAGGGGGGTGGGGAGTTCTCCACCATGATGTATAGGGGGGTGGGAGTTCTCCACCATGATGTATAGGGGGGTGGGGAGTTCTCCACCATGATGTATAGGGGGGTGGGGAGTTCTCCACCATGATGTATAGGGGGGTGGGGAGTTCTCCACCATGATGTATAGGGGGGGGGGGGTTCTCCACCATGATGTACGGGGGGGGGGTTCTCCACCATGATGTACGGGGGTGGGGAGTTCTCCACCGTGATGTATAGGGGGGTGGGGAGTTCTCCACCGTGATGTATAGGGGGGGTGGGGAGTTCTCCACCGTGATGTATAGGGGGGTGGCGAGTTCTCCACCGTGATGTACAGGGGGGGCGGGGAGGAGTTCTCCACCGTGATGTACAGGGGGGGGCGGGAGGAGTTCTCCACCGTGATGTACAGGGGGGGGCGGGGAGGAGTTCTCCACCGTGATGTACAGGGGGGGGGGGGAGGAGGAGTTCTCCACCGTGATGTAGGGGGGGGGGTTCTCCACCATGATGTAGGGGGGGGGTTCTCCACCATGATGTAGGGGGGGGTTCTCCACCATGATGTAGGGGGGGGGTTCTCCACCATGATGTAGGGGGGGGGTTCTCCACCATGATGTAGGGGGGGGGTTCTCCACCATGATGTAGGGGGGGGGTTCTCCACCATGATGTAGGGGGGGGGTTCTCCACCATGATGTAGGGGGGGGGGTTCTCCACCATGATGTAGGGGGGGGGGGTTCTCCACCATGATGTACGGGGGGGGGGGTTCTCCACCATGATGTACGGGGGGGGGTTCTCCACCATGATGTACGGGGGGGGTTCTCCACCATGATGTACGGGGGGGGGTTCTCCACCATGATGTACGGGGGGGGGGTTCTCCACCATGATGTACGGGGGGGGGTTCTCCACCATGATGTACGGGGGGGGGGGTTCTCCACCATGATGTACGGGGGGGGGTTCTCCACCATGATGTACGGGGGGGGGGTTCTCCACCATGATGTACGGGGGGGGGGGTTCTCCACCATGATGTACGGGGGGGGGGGTTCTCCACCATGATGTACGGGGGGGGGGTTCTCCACCATGATGTGGGGGGGGGGGGTTCTCCACCATGATGTGGGGGGGGGGGGGGTTCTCCACCATGATGTACAGGGGGGGGGGGGAGTTCTCCACCATGATGTATAGGGGGGTGGGGAGTTCTCCACCGTGATGTATAGGGGGGTGGGGAGTTCTCCACCGTGATGTATAGGGGGGTGGGAGTTCTCCACCGTGATGTATAGGGGGGTGGGGAGTTCTCCACCGTGATGTATAGGGGGGTGGGGAGTTCTCCACCGTGATGTATAGGGGGGTGGGGAGTTCTCCACCGTGATGTATAGGGGGGTGGGGAGTTCTCCACCGTGATGTATAGGGGGGTGGGGAGTTCTCCACCGTGATGTATAGGGGGGTGGCGAGTTCTCCACCGTGATGTATAGGGGGGTGGCGAGTTCTCCACCGTGATGTACAGGGGGGGGCGGGGAGGAGTTCTCCACCGTGATGTACAGGGGGGGGCGGGGAGGAGTTCTCCACCATGATGTACAGGGGGGGGGGGGGGGGAGGAGTTCTCCACCATGATGTAGGGGGGGTTCTCCACCATGATGTACGGGGGGGGGGTTCTCCACTATGATGTACGGGGAAGGGGGTTCTCCACCATGATGTACGGGGGGGGGGTTCTCCACCATGATGTACGGGGGGGTTCTCCACCATGATGTACGGGGGGGGGGTTCTCCACCATGATGTACGGGGGGGGGGGTTCTCCACCATGATGTACGGGGGGGGGGTTCTCCATCATGATGTACAGGGGGGGGGGGTTCTCCATCATGATGTACGGGGGGGGGGGGTCTCCATCATGATGTACGGGGGGGGGGGGTTCTCCATCATGATGTACAGGGGGGGGGGTTCTCCATCATGATGTACGGGGGGGGGGGTTCTCCATCATGATGTACGGGGGGGGGGGGTTCTCCATCATGATGTACGGGGGGGGGGGGGGTTCTCCATCATGATGTACGGGGGGGGGGGTTCTCCATCATGATGTACAGGGGGGGGGTTCTCCATCATGATGTACAGGGGGGGGGTTCTCCATCATGATGTACGGGGGGGGGGGGGTTCTCCCATCATGATGTACGGGGGGGGGGGGGGGTTCTCCATCATGATGTACAGGGGGGGGGTTCTCCATCATGATGTACCAGGGGGGGGGTTTCTCCATCATGATGTACAGGGGGGGGGTTCTCCATCATGATGTACAGGGGGGGGGTTCTCCATCATGATGTACAGGGGGGGGGGTTCTCCATCATGATGTACAGGGGGGGGGTTCTCCATCATGATGTACGGGGGGGGGTTCTCCATCATGATGTACAGGGGGGGGGTTCTCCATCATGATGTAGGGGGGGGGGGTTCTCCATCATGATGTACAGGGGGGGGGGGTTCTCCATCATGATGTACAGGGGGGGGGGGTTCTCCATCATGATGTACAGGGGGGGGGGTTCTCCATCATGATGTACAGGGGGGGGTTCTCCATCATGATGTACGGGGGGGGGGGTTCTCCATCATGATGTACAGGGGGGGGGGGGTTCTCCATCATGATGTACAGGGGGGGGGTTCTCCATCATGATGTACAGGGGGGGGTTCTCCATCATGATGTACAGGGGGGGGGGGTTCTCCATCATGATGTACAGGGGGGGGGTTCTCCATCATGATGTACAGGGGGGGGTTCTCCATCATGATGTACAGGGGGGGGGTTCTCCATCATGATGTACAGGGGGGGGGGGTTCTCCATCATGATGTACAGGGGGGGGGGTTCTCCATCATGATGTACAGGGGGGGGTTCTCCATCATGATGTACAGGGGGGGGGTTCTCCATCATGATGTACAGGGGGGGGGGTTCTCCATCATGATGTACAGGGGGGGGGGGGTTCTCCATCATGATGTACAGGGGGGGGGTTCTCCATCATGATGTACAGGGGGGGGGGTTCTCCATCATGATGTACAGGGGGGGGGTTCTCCATCATGATGTACAGGGGGGGGGTTCTCCATCATGATGTACAGGGGGGGGGTTCTCCATCATGATGACAGATTTCTGTGTCTGTAATGTAACATGTTAGTTCACCTTTCTGCATTTTGTTTTTTGGATATATTACATGACACCTATAATTTGTATGGGGAATGTGGCGGGTGCTCTGCTCTGGGCAGACGTGTGTTAGATGTTCCATGTGGGGGGGGGGGACATAGTTTGGGTATTTAGGTCTCAGATTGAACTTGCTGGAAAGGAGAAGCTAGCAGTGTGACCCATCAGGTTCCTCTCTGTATACAGAAGGTTAGATGATTGGAGGCGATACCTGGCTGGTTGCCGGGGGTGACGGCCGTGTTTATCGGTGTTTGTATATCTGAGATCACATAATTAAGATTCTTGTGAGGGAGAGTCGTATCCGAGCGGAACGAGGCATTGAAGATGCTGTACGAGATTTGTAGGTTCCTGGGTGTCTTGTGGGGGGGCTGTGCACACTCCATGCGGCTCCTGCAGATCACATGAACCCCGATAATGGAAGTCAGTAGTGCAAGAAGTAGAATTGATTAATGTGAGTCTGTCCTGTGTGCTCTCCATAAGAATCCCACACCGTCCATGCGTGGTTCTGTAGTGCGCGGCCTTCCATGCGTGGTTCTGTAGTGCGCGGCCTTCCATGCGTGGTTCTGTAGTGCGCGGCCTTCCATGCGTGGTTCTGTAGTGCGCGGCCTTCCATGCGTGGTTCTGTAGTGCGCGGCCTTCCATGCGTGGTTCTGTAGTGCGCGGCCTTCCATGCGTGGTTCTGTAGTGCGCGGCCTTCCATGCGTGGTTCTGTAGTGCGCGGCCTTCCATGCGTGGTTCTGTAGTGCGCGGCCTTCCCATGCGTGGTTCTGTAGTGCGCGGCCTTCCATGCGTGGTTCTGTAGTGCGCGGCCTTCCATGCGTGGTTCTGTAGTGCGCGGCCTTCCATGCGTGGTTCTGTAGTGCGCGGCCTTCCATGCGTGGTTCTGTAGTGCGCGGCCTTCCATGCGTGGTTCTGTAGTGCGCGGCCTTCCATGCGTGGTTCTGTGGTGCGCGGCCTTCCATGCGTGGTTCTGTAGTGTGCGGCCTTCCATGGGCGGTTCTGTAGTGCGCGGCCTTCCATGGGCGGTTCTGTGGTGCGCGGCCTTCCATGGGCGGCCCTGTGGTGCGCGGCCTTCCATGGGCGGTCCTGTGGTGCGCGGCCTTCCATGGGCGGCCCTGTGGTGCGCGGCCTTCCATGGGCGGCCCTGTGGTGCGCGGCCTTCCATGGGCGGCCCTGTGGTGCGCGGCCTTCCATGGGCGGCCCTGTGGTGCGCGGCCTTCCATGGGCGGCCCTGTGGTGCGCGGCCTTCCATGGGCGGCCCTGTGGTGCGCGGCCTTCCATGGGCGGCCCTGTGGTGCGCGGCCTTCCATGGGCGGCCCTGTGGTGCGCGGCCTTCCATGGCTTTAGAGGCAGTAGATGAGGGGTGTTCACATTCAGGAATTATACCGCCTGTCACTTTCTGTGGGCAGTTGAGATCCATTCATATGAATGGGGCCGCCCTCTACCACATACGATGCGTATGGTTGCAGGGTGCTAGTGGGGGGGTCCAAGGGGTAAAGCAGGTGATGAGGAGGGGATACAATGTCTGCTTTACCCCCTTAGTCACTGTACGAAGCCCCCGATAATTGTATGACAAGAAGAGTCCAATGTCGGTACCCCATGGAACTCTTCTGGCCAGGATCTGGCTGCAGTCCCAGGCAGGACGTTTTCAGCCGCCCTCCTCTATCCCGGCAGTTATCCCCTCTGCCTCGTATTGCATCCGGAACTACAGAAGCACGGTTCAGTGCGGCCGCCTGCTCTCTCCGTAGTCTGTGCCTCTTCTTCCATATCACTCCACTAAGTTTGGGGCGCTGCAGATGGCGGGTCGGCAAGCTGAGGGCACAATCTTCCTTCACCTGGCTGCAATACACTGGTAGATCCCATTCGAGGGGTTGCCAACCCCCTAATGAAGACTCCAGAAATAACAGCGATCCATTTAATCGATCTTCTGCCAGAGTGATGAATGTAGGATCCAGCGGAGGTAAGATTCTTCATCTCTCAAATGTATTAAGGCCAATTCAGAATATTGTGCGGTGGTAACCAGCGGCAACGCACATTACATCAGTTGTTGGGATGCCAACCCATTCACTGTGAATGTCACTCTCCGATTGGCTCTTACAAGTGATGCGTCTGTCCTGGTTTGTGTACCCCGGACTCAGTCCAGCAGGTCGGTGTTGGGTTTGTGTACCCCGGAGTCAGTCCAGCAGGTCGGTGTTGGGTTTGTGTACCCCGGACTCAGTCCGGCAGGTCGGTGTTGGGTTTGTGTACCCCGGAGTCAGTCCAGCAGGTCGGTGTTGGGTTTGTGTACCCCGGAGTCAGTCCAGCAGGTCGGTGTTGGGTTTGTTGTACCCCGGACTCAGTCCAGCAGGTCGGTGTTGGGTTTGTGTACCCCGGACTCAGTCCAGCAGGGTCGGTGTTGGGTTTGTGTACCCCGGAGTCAGTCCAGCAGGTCGGTGTTGGGTTTGTGTACCCCGGACTCAGTCCAGCAGGTCGGTGTTGGGTTTGTGTACCCCGGACTCAGTCCAGCAGGTCGGTGTTGGGTTTGTGTACCCCGGACTCAGTCCAGCAGGTCGGTGTTGGGTTTGTGTACCCCGGACTCAGTCCAGCAGGTCGGTGTTGGGTTTGTGTACCCCGGACTCAGTCCAGCAGGTCGGTGTTGGGTTTGTGTACCCCGGACTCAGTCCAGCAGGTCGGTGTTGGGTTTGTGTACCCCGGACTCAGTCCAGCAGGTCGGTGTTGGGGTTTGTGTACCCCGGACTCAGTCCAGCAGGTCGGTGTTGGGTTTGTGTACCCCGGACTCAGTCCAGCAGGTCGGTGTTGGGTTTGTGTACCCCGGACTCAGTCCAGCAGGTCGGTGTTGGGTTTGTGTACCCCGGACTCAGTCCAGCAGGTCGGTGTTGGTTTGTGTACCCCGGACTCAGTCCAGCAGGTCGGTGTTGGGTTTGTGTACCCCGGACTCAGTCCAGCAGTCGGTGTTGGGTTTGTGTACCCCGGACTCAGTCGCCAGGTCGGTGTTGG
>JBBDGP010004987.1:0-35000 GCA_037952835.1 Lithobates septentrionalis
TAAATAATAACCCCACTATAGAAGAGTAAATAATAACCTCACTATAGGTGAGTAAATAATAACCCCACTACAGGAGAATAAATAATAACCCCACTATAGGAAAGTAAATAGTAACCCCACTATAGGAGAGTAAATAATAACCCCACTATAGGAGAATAAATAATAACCCCACTATAGGAAAGTGAATAGTAACCCCACTATAGAAGAGTAAATAATAACCCCACTATAGGAGAGTAAATAATAACCCCACTATAGGAGAATAAATAATAACCCCACTATAGGAAAGTAAATAGTAACCCCACTATAGGAGAGTAAATAATAACCCCACTATAGGAGAGTAAATAACCTCACTATAGGTGAGTAAATAATAACCCCACTGTAGGAGAGTAAATAATAACCCCACTATAGAAGAGTAAATAATAACCCCACTATAGAAGAGTAAATAATAACCTCACTATAGGTGAGTAAATAATAACCCCACTATAGGAGAATAAATAATAACCCCACTATAGGAAAGTAAATAGTAACCCCACTATAGGAGAGTAAATAATAACCCCACTATAGGAGAATAAATAATAACCCCACTATAGGAAAGTGAATAGTAACCCCACTATAGAAGAGTAAATAATAACCCCACTATAGGAAAGTAAATAGTAACCCCACTATAGGAGAGTAAATAATAACCCCACTATAGGAGAGTAAATAACCTCACTATAGGTGAGTAAATAATAACCCCACTGTAGGAGAGTAAATAATAACCCCTCTGTAGGAGAGTAAATAATAACCCCACTATAGAAGATTAAATAATAAGCCCACTATAGGAGAGTAAATAATAGCCTCACTATAGGAGAGTAAATAATAACCTCACTATAGAAGATTAAATAATAAGCCCACTATAGGAGAGTAAATAATAGCCTCACTATAGGAGAGTAAATAATAACCCCACTATAGAAGAGTAAATAATAACCCCACTGTAGGAGAGTAAATAATAACCCCACTGTAGGAGAGTAAATAATAACCCCACTATAGAAGAGTAAATAATAACCCCACTATAGGAGAGTAAATAATAACCCCACTATAAGAGAGTAAATAATAGCCTCACTATAGGAGAGTAAATAATAACCCCACTATAGAAGAGTAAATAATAACCCCACTATAGGAGAGTAAATAATAACCCCACTGTAGAAGAGTAAATAATAACCCCACTATAGGAGAGTAAATAATAACCCCACTATAGGAGAGTAAATAATAGCCTCACTATAGGAGAGTAAATAATAACCCCACTATAGGAGAATAAATAATAACCCCACTATAGGAAAGTAAATAGTAACCCCACTATAGAAGAGTAAATAATAACCCCACTGTAGGAGAGTAAATAATAACCCCACTGTAGGAGAGTAAATAATAACCCCACTATAGAAGAGTAAATAATAACCCCACTATAGGAGAGTAAATAATAACCCCACTATAAGAGAGTAAATAATAGCCTCACTATAGGAGAGTAAATAATAACCCCACTATAGAAGAGTAAATAATAACCCCACTATAGGAGAGTAAATAATAACCCCACTATAGGAGAGTAAATAATAGCCTCACTATAGGAGAGTAAATAATAACCCCACTATAGGAGAATAAATAATAACCCCACTATAGGAAAGTAAATAGTAACCCCACTATAGCAGAGTAAATAATAGCCTCACTATAGGAGAGTAAATAACAACCCTGCTATAGGAGAGTAAAAAATAGCTCCACTATAAGAGAGTAAATAATAGCCCCTCCATAGAAGAGTAAATAACAGCCCTACTAGAGGACAGTAAATAATAGCTCCACAATAGGAGAGTAAATAATAGCCCTGCTATAGGAGAGTAAATAATAACCCCGCTATAGGAGAGTAAATAATAACCCCGCTATAGGAGAGTAAATAATAACCCCGCTATAGGAGAGTAAATAATAACCCCTGCTATTGGAGAGTAAATAAGAGTCCCGCTATAGGAGAGTAAATAATGGCCTCACTATAGGAGAGTAAATAAAAACCCGACAATAGGAGAGTAAATACTGGCCCCATTATAGGAGAGTAAATACCCCACTATAGGAGAGTAAATAATAGCCCTGCTATAGGAACATAAGTAATAGCCTCATTATAGGAGAGTAAATAACCCCCACTATAGGAGAGTAAATAATAGCCCCACTATAGCAGAGTAAATAATAGCCCTGCTATAGGAACGTAAGTAATAGCCTCACTATAGGAGAGTAAATAACAACCCCACTATAGGAGAGTAAGTAATAGCCCCACTGCAAGGCAACAAATTATAGTCCCGCTATAGAAGTGTAAAACATAGCCCTACTATAAGGAAATAAATTTTGGGTAACACCCAGTGCCATAGTTGTGGGAATGTATTTATATTTTAAATAATCAAAAGTAAATAATAACCCCACTATAGAAGAGTAAATAATAACCTCACTATAGGAGAGTAAATAATAACCCCACTATAGGAGAGTAAATAATAACCCCACTATAGGAGAGTAAATAGTAACCCCACTATAGAAGAGTAAATAATAACCTCACTATAGGAAAGTAAATAGTAACCCCACTATAGAAGAGTAAATAATAACCTCACTATAGGAGAGTAAATAATAACCCCACTATAGAAGAGTAAATAATAACCCCACTATAGGAAAGTAAATAATAACCCCACTATAGGAGAGTAAATAATAGCCTCACTATAGGAGAGTAAATAATAACCCCACTATAGAAGAGTAAATAATAACCCCACTATAGAAGAGTAAATAATAACCTCACTATAGGTGAGTAAATAATAACCCCACTACAGGAGAATAAATAATAACCCCACTATAGGAAAGTAAATAGTAACCCCACTATAGGAGAGTAAATAATAACCCCACTATAGGAGAATAAATAATAACCCCACTATAGGAAAGTGAATAGTAACCCCACTATAGAAGAGTAAATAATAACCCCACTATAGGAGAGTAAATAATAACCCCACTATAGGAGAATAAATAATAACCCCACTATAGGAAAGTAAATAGTAACCCCACTATAGGAGAGTAAATAATAACCCCACTATAGGAGAGTAAATAACCTCACTATAGGTGAGTAAATAATAACCCCACTGTAGGAGAGTAAATAATAACCCCACTATAGAAGAGTAAATAATAACCCCACTATAGAAGAGTAAATAATAACCTCACTATAGGTGAGTAAATAATAACCCCACTATAGGAGAATAAATAATAACCCCACTATAGGAAAGTAAATAGTAACCCCACTATAGGAGAGTAAATAATAACCCCACTATAGGAGAATAAATAATAACCCCACTATAGGAAAGTGAATAGTAACCCCACTATAGAAGAGTAAATAATAACCCCACTATAGGAGAGTAAATAATAACCCCACTATAGGAGAATAAATAATAACCCCACTATAGGAAAGTAAATAGTAACCCCACTATAGGAGAGTAAATAATAACCCCACTATAGGAGAGTAAATAACCTCACTATAGGTGAGTAAATAATAACCCCACTGTAGGAGAGTAAATAATAACCCCTCTGTAGGAGAGTAAATAATAACCCCACTATAGAAGATTAAATAATAAGCCCACTATAGGAGAGTAAATAATAGCCTCACTATAGGAGAGTAAATAATAACCCCACTATAGGAGAGTAAATAATAACCTCACTATAGAAGATTAAATAATAAGCCCACTATAGGAGAGTAAATAATAGCCTCACTATAGGAGAGTAAATAATAACCCCACTATAGAAGAGTAAATAATAACCCCACTGTAGGAGAGTAAATAATAACCCCACTGTAGGAGAGTAAATAATAACCCCACTATAGAAGAGTAAATAATAACCCCACTATAGGAGAGTAAATAATAACCCCACTATAAGAGAGTAAATAATAGCCTCACTATAGGAGAGTAAATAATAACCCCACTATAGAAGAGTAAATAATAACCCCACTATAGGAGAGTAAATAATAACCCCACTGTAGAAGAGTAAATAATAACCCCACTATAGGAGAGTAAATAATAACCCCACTATAGGAGAGTAAATAATAGCCTCACTATAGGAGAGTAAATAATAACCCCACTATAGGAGAATAAATAATAACCCCACTATAGGAAAGTAAATAGTAACCCCACTATAGAAGAGTAAATAATAACCCCACTGTAGGAGAGTAAATAATAACCCCACTGTAGGAGAGTAAATAATAACCCCACTATAGAAGAGTAAATAATAACCCCACTATAGGAGAGTAAATAATAACCCCACTATAAGAGAGTAAATAATAGCCTCACTATAGGAGAGTAAATAATAACCCCACTATAGAAGAGTAAATAATAACCCCACTATAGGAGAGTAAATAATAACCCCACTATAGGAGAGTAAATAATAGCCTCACTATAGGAGAGTAAATAATAACCCCACTATAGGAGAATAAATAATAACCCCACTATAGGAAAGTAAATAGTAACCCCACTATAGCAGAGTAAATAATAGCCTCACTATAGGAGAGTAAATAACAACCCTGCTATAGGAGAGTAAAAAATAGCTCCACTATAAGAGAGTAAATAATAGCCCCTCCATAGAAGAGTAAATAACAGCCCTACTAGAGGACAGTAAATAATAGCTCCACAATAGGAGAGTAAATAATAGCCCTGCTATAGGAGAGTAAATAATAACCCCGCTATAGGAGAGTAAATAATAACCCCTGCTATTGGAGAGTAAATAAGAGTCCCGCTATAGGAGAGTAAATAATGGCCTCACTATAGGAGAGTAAATAAAAACCCGACAATAGGAGAGTAAATACTGGCCCCATTATAGGAGAGTAAATACCCCACTATAGGAGAGTAAATAATAGCCCTGCTATAGGAACATAAGTAATAGCCTCATTATAGGAGAGTAAATAACCCCCACTATAGGAGAGTAAATAATAGCCCCACTATAGCAGAGTAAATAATAGCCCTGCTATAGGAACGTAAGTAATAGCCTCACTATAGGAGAGTAAATAACAACCCCACTATAGGAGAGTAAGTAATAGCCCCACTGCAAGGCAACAAATTATAGTCCCGCTATAGAAGTGTAAAACATAGCCCTACTATAAGGAAATAAATTATAGCCCCTCTATAGGCATTTTGGCTCTTTCGGTTTCACAATGCTTTAGGACTGCAGCCTCTTGTTTCCTGATTCCGTACTGAGCAGCCACTCACTTTGATCTTGAAGCGCACTTTTAAAGCCGCAGTAACCAAGACACTGCTGGACTCTCATGGGCTGATGGGAGAAAGTGATGTCATTTATCTATCCCTCTCTCTCGGCTTTAGCAATCATTTCCTCCTCACGGCACAATGATTAGGCCCCACTGCGCTAATTCCAACCAGATCCCCCCCCCCAATATGGCGCCTTTTTTCCAGGAACAATATTATTATTATTTTGCAAGTGGCTGTTTTTATTTCAATTCCATCAACAAGTGATGTCCAATTAGCCGGCTTTCACAATCAGCCCCGTGGCCGGCTGCAATTAGCTTGTCGGAATTCGGTTTGCTTTTGTTAATTGGGCCTCTCGCCCTCCTGTCCGCTCGCAGATTCCGTGTCACCTCCAATTTATTTCATCGCAGAAGCCGCCAAGACCGAGGCGTGAGGGGCTGAAGGCTTCACAAGACTCCATGAACAAGAGGGAGGGATAGAGAAATGATCCCCGCTGACTGCAAGGCTGAATACACTTCTATTATATGATCCCCAACTTGCCTCCATTTCCAGGAGAGTCCCGGGACTGGGGGAGTGCGGATCCTGGAATTTATTGTCCCTGAAAACGTCTCTGAGATTGATTGAGTTTAATTTTTGTGGTGCTTCATTTGTTTCCTTTAACCAACGCAATGGTCAAAGCTGGACATACACTATATTGTCAAAAGTATTGGGACGCCTGCCTTTACACGCACATGAACTTTAATGGCATCCCAGTCTTAGTCCTTAGGGTTTCAACTCTTCTGGGAAGACTGTTCACAAGGTTTAGGAGTGTGTCATCGGGAATGTTTGACCATTCTTCCAGAAGCGCATTTGTGAGGTCAGGCACTGATGTTGGATGAGAAGGTCTGGCTCACAGTCTACGCTCTAATTTATCCCAAAGGTGTTCTATCGGGTTGAGGTCAGGACTCTGTGCAGGGCAGTCAAGTTCCCCCCACCCCAAACTCGCTCATCCATGTCTTTATGGACCTTGCTTTGTGCGCTGGTGTGCAGTCATGTTGGAACAGGAAGGGGCCATCCCCAAACTGTTCCCACAAAGTTGGGAGCATGAAATTGTCCAAAATGTCTTGGTATGCTGACGTCAAAACCAACCTCTGAAAAACAACCTCACACCATCATCTCCTCTCCACCAAATGATTTGGACCAGTGCACAAAGCAAGGTCCCAAGCTCCGTGACTCTATAGACGAGCTCTGGAAATAGAAGACGAGCTCAGGGACTCTATTGACGAGCTTCGAGACTTGAAGAAGAGCTCTGGGACTCTATAGATGAGCTTGGGGACTCTATAGATGAGCTTGGGGACTCTATGGATGAGCTCTGGGACTCGGAGACAAGCTCTGGGACTCTATAAACAACTTCGGGACTCTATAGAAGAGTTCCGGGACTCTATAAACGAGCTTCGTGACTCCATAGACCAGCTCTGGGACTCAGAGACGAGCTCTGGGCCTCTATAGACGAGCTTCAGGACTCTATAGACGAGCTCCGGGACTCGTAGATGAGCTCCGGGACTCTATAGATGAGCTCCGGGACTCTATAGATAGACGAGCTCTGAAACTTGAGGCGATTCAGTTCGCATTTGCAGCGCTATACAAGTCTTTCATTCATTCATTCATTCATGGAACTCTATAGACGAGCTCCAGGATTCTATAGATGAGCTCCGGGACTCTATAGATGAGCTCAGGGACTCTTTAGATGAGCTCTGGGACTCTATAGATAGACAAGCTCTGGGACTTTATAAATGAGCTCTGGGATTCAGAGACAAGCTCCAGGACTCTATAGATGAGCTGCGAGACTCTATAGACGGGCTCTGGGACTCTATAGGCGAGTTCCAGGACTCTATAGACGAGCTTCAGGACTCTATAGACGGGCTCTGGGACTCTATAGACAAGCTCCAGGACTCTATAAACGAGCTCTGTGACTCTATAGACGAGCTCTGGGGCTCTATAGATGAGCTCTGGGGCTCAGAGACAAACTCCAGGACTCTATAGATGAGCTGCGAGACTCTATAGAAGGGCTCTGGGACTCTATAGGCGAGTTCCAGGACTCTATAGACGAGCTTCAGGACTCTATAGACGGGCTCTGGGACTCTATAGACAAGCTCCAGGACTCTATAGACGAGCTCTGTGACTCTATAGACGAGCTCTGTAACTCTATAGACGAGCTCTGGGGCTCTATAGACAAGCTCTGGGGCTCAGAGACAAGCTCCAGGACTCTATAGACAAGCTCCAAGACTCTATAGACGAGCTCTGGGGCTCAGAGACAAGCTCCAGGTCTCTATAGACGAGCTCTGGGATTCAGAGACAAGCTCCAGGACTCTATAGATGAGCTGCGAGACTCTATAGACGGGCTCTGGGACTCTATAGGTGAGTTCCAGGACTCTATAGACGAGCTTCAGAACTCTATAAACGGGCTCCAGGACTCTATAGACGAGTTCCGTGATTCTATAGACGAGCTCTGGGGCTCAGAGACAAGCTCCGAGACACTATAGACGAGCTCTGGGGCTCTATAGATGAGCTCCAGGACTCTATAGACGAGCTCTGTGATTCTATGGGCGAGCGCTGGGACTCAGATACAAGCTCCAGGGCTCTATAGACGAGCTCCGAGACTCTGTAGACGGGCTCTGGGACTCGGAGACAACTTCAACCCTGATTGTTATTTCACAATATGGAGAACATTCTACATTACAATGTAACACAAACCCCCTCCCTCTGTATTTGTCCAGATGTGTTTTACCTTCATTGACGGTTATGAATTCCATCACAGGAGTCTGAAAATAAACCGAGTGACAGAATTGCCCTCATTATTTTCTAGATCGATCGTTTGATTAGCGCAGTGCTGACCTCACATCGGTCTGATCTGTGAGATACTTTCATTTCTTACATTTCTCAAGTCTCTCATTCCATTGTGATCCGTCATCTTTATTTCATCGATCTTTTTATCTTGTGTGCCATAAAAAATGGAATCAATAAAGACTTGGCTTCCTCTGATTTCACTGCACACTGTGAGTTTCTCACAATCTGCATTAGAAGCTGCAGCAAGTCAAATAGAGAGAGCCTGCCTTATTTCCTTGCTGGAGGATGTCCAGCAGCATCTAGCACTTTCCTCCTCAGCCTAAATGTCCATGGCCCCGCCCAGTCCCATCCTAATAGCACCATGGGCACCTGGGAAAAGTAATGCACTGCAGCCCCTACCAGCCTGCATCAGTTGTCCCTACCACAGTGTCCCCTTACATCATGTTCCACTATCACAGTGCTCTGCCCCTCCCCACCCCAAAGCACATTGTCCCCATGTTGATGGGGACAAGGGCCTGTTTCCGACAACCCTGGGCTGTGGTTATGAGGGTCTGCAGGCAGGGGGCTTATTGGAGTCTGGAAATCCTCTTTAACAAGGGGCCCTCAGATCCCGCCCCCCCCCCATGTAAATGAGTATGGGGTACATAGCACCCCTACCCATTCACCAAAAAAGTATAAAAATGAATAAAGACAGTACAAGAGTTTTTGACAATTCATTTATTAAAAAATAAAAAAAAACAATTTCCCCTGATGTAGATCCATCATCAATCACCCGCTGCACCGCCAGATCCGAAAAAAAAAAAACGCTGACTGCAGACTCTAACTGTTTGACAGTTCTTATATAGGTAAGGGATGGGGCCATCTGGTGATGTCACCTGGTGGCACCGCCCCCTTGTGACGTCCCTGACCCAGCATGCACCAGAAGGTGATGTCACAAGGGGCAGTACCACCAGGTGACGTCACCAGAAAGCCCCGCCCTTACCTATATCAGAACTGTCAAACAGAAGACCAGGTATTCAGCGGTTTGCCTTTGTCGTGGGCAGAATGTTTTTTTTTTTCTCAGGTCTGGCGGTCTTTGCTGGATTGTGATGTCTCTTTGCTGAATATAAGGGGATGTCTCCTTGTTGGATTGAAATGCCTCTTTGCTGGATTGGGCCTTCCCTTTGCTGAATATATGGGGATGTCTCTTTGCTGTATTGGGCTGTCTCTTTGCTGGACCGGACCATCTCTTTGCTGGATTGGGATATTTCTTTGTGTGTTGAATGTGTCATCTTTGGGCCATCTCTTTGCTGAATATATGGAGATTTCTCTTTGCTGGTTTGGGCCAACTCTTTGCTAAATTATATGAGAATGAGTCTCTGCTGGATTGGGCTGTCTCTTTGCTGAATATATGACTGCCCAAGCAAGCAAGGCAACTGCCCAATCCAGCAAAGAGACTGCCCAATCCAGCAGAGACATCCCCATGTAGCAATTTTTAAAAGATGACACATTCAACACACACAGCCAGGTCCTGCTAGTAGGCACCTGCACACCTTTTGGATGGAAGACCCCCTCCCTGCACACACAGCTATCCCAGTCAGAGGAATCCCCCAGAAGGAAAGGAGGTAGGCTGAGGCTGAGAGGAGACTGTGGGAGCTGCGATCTGCAGGCTGTAGCAATTTTTAAAAAAATGTCCGCAGCCAAGAGAACTATTTCTTCACTTTTGGGTGCCGGTGTAGTAATCACCTGTGCCAGACAAGTACATGACTGCTGCCTCAGCCCACCCCCTTCCTTCCCTACTGAAATGGCCAGGCTGGACATGGAAAGTAGCTCTGCACAGCAGCCAAGGTAGCCTGGGGGGGGGCCATGGGACGCCCAGCCATTTCCAGCCATGGTTGGGGCCCATGGGACGCCCAGACCCCATACATATGTATGCCCCCCCCATGGCGGCCCTGCCTGTCCAGAGTCTTAACATGCTAATTACACCCACATAGGTGTAGGGTGTTTGCCTCCCATGCCCCAAGTGCCTAGGTCTGCTCCCAACCTGGCTTATAACTGGGCATTGGCTCACCCATTACATCACTGCAGGAGGGCTCTACCTAAAAGAGACCTAGCACCTAATGACCCATTTACTATAAGTAGACACTATTCTGTCACAGAGCCACCTAGTGGCAAAGTGGCTAACTGCACCTGCCCACATACAGGGGGACAGTGATAAAGAAGAGAAAGTGATTTTTTTTTGCAAATTAGGGACAGCCCCCCTCACAAAGGAACACTTGGAAACTTTATTAAAATGATGTCTGTTTCCATGCCTATTTACATAAAGTTGCGCCATTCATGGTATTCATATCGCTTTGTGGTCATACTGTTCCAAAAAAATGCCCATGGCATGCCACATTATTTTACATCACACATGGCACAATGGCGCCGTGGGCCGGCCCTGCCAGGGAACGGCGTGGAATAAAGGGCCGTCTGTTCTGACTGAGCTGTTTTATATCTGCAGTGTGTGTGCCTACTCTCCCTAATTAGGTGTTAGGTAACAGAACGTACCAGAGCCGCAACGGCTGGGGGAAAAGCTCCAACTAAAACTAGTTAGGATGAATTTATGCTTCCTCATTATTGGCGAGCCGGGCGTTCGCTCAGGTGATCTGATCGCAGGGCAGGGAACAATGACGATGGGAGCTTTATGTTGGGAAATAAGTTACGACTTCATAGATCCCATTGGAACAAGTGAAGTGCACATTAAAACGAGGCAGTGCAGCTGAAATAGAACAAAAATATCACGAAGTCATCTTTTCTCGGGTTAAATGCAAATTATCGCAGTAGCCAGGAATGAGCCGAGGGATCATGGAAAACTCTTTTTATTTCTTTATTTATATCCAAACTTTCTAAAAAAAAGGGGCCAGTTTACCATCCTTCAGGCTTTAGGGGAACAGGACTATGACCAATGGGCGTAGAAAATGCCTAGGGCTTGGGGATCAATTGCAGTAAAATAACACCTGTAGTCAGTAGTAGGGATGAGCCGAACACCCCCCGGTTCGGTTCGCACCAGAACCTGCGAACGGACCGAAAGTTCGCACAAACGTTAGAACCCCATTGACGTCTATGGGACTCGAACGTTCAAAATCAAAAGTGCTCATTTTAAAGGCTAATTTGCATGGTATTGTCCTAAAAAGGGTTTGGGGACCCGGGTCCTACCCTAGGGGACATGTATCAATGCAAAAAAATTTTTTTAAAACGGACGTTTTTTCGGGAGCAGTGATTTTAATGATGCTTAAAGTAAAAAAAAAAAAAGTGAAATATTCCTTTAAATATCGTACCTGGGGGGTGTCTATAGTATGCCTGTAAAGTGACGCGTGTTTCCCATGTTTAGAACTGTCACTGCACCAAATGTCATTTTTAAAGGAAAAAAATCTCATTTTAAACTGCTTGCGGGTTTAATGTAAGGTCGGGTCCTGGCAATATGGATGAAAATCAGTGAGACAAACGGCATGGGTACCCCCCAGTCCATTACCAGGCCCTTTGGGTCTTGTATGGACATTAAGGGGAACCCCGCACCCAAATTAAAATAAGGAAAGGTGTGGGGCCACCAGGCCCTATATACTCTGAACAGCAGTATACAGGCGGTGCAAACAAGACAGGGACTGTAGGTTTGTTGTTAAGTAGAATCTGTTTGTCATTTTGAACGGGTACATTTTTAACATGTTTAGCTCCAGCCAAAAAATCTTTTTTAAGCTTTTTGGAAAACATAGGGAAGGGTTATCACCCCTGTGACATTTGTTTTGCTGTCTTTCCTCCTCTTCAGAAGATTTCACCTCACTTTTTGTCCCAATGAAAAATGTTTTTTGAAAATTTGGGGGTTTTTTTGGAACAAGGATTGGAAAGCATCAGTGGAAAGGAGAAATGTTTTTCCCAAATTAACTCTTACAGGAGAGAATTTCCCTTCCTAGGGGTAGATTTTATCTCACTTCCTGTTGTCTCCTTCCGTTTGCAAGTAGGAGTCGTTTGTAAGTTAGATGTTTGAAAGTAGGGTCCTGCCCTATATACTCAGCAGAAATTTGGGCCTTAGGTTTTGTTGTGGCCACAACACTGTAAGCCCTCACAGGGCCCTGCTGTGAAATATTTGATCAAGAATTGTAATTACATGCCCCTGTTGAACAGGAGCTGAAAAATTAGGCCTTAGGCACTGGTGCTGGTGCCACAACACTGCAACCCCTCACAGACACTCTAGTTGGAACGCAGGAACGAGCCCTGCTGCAAAGTATTGCATCAAAAATTGTAATTACACGCCCCTGTTAAACAGGGGCAGAAAAAATGGGCCTTAGGCACTGGTGCTGGTGCCACAACACTGCAACCCCTCACAGACACTCTAGTTGGAACGCAGGAACGAGCCCTGCTGCAAAGTATTGCATCAAAAATTGTAATTACACGCCCCTGTTAAACAAGGGCTGAAAAATTGGGCCTTAGGCACTGGTGCTGGTGCCACAACACTGCAACCCCTCACAGACACTCTAGTTGGAACGCAGGAACGAGCCCTGCTGCAAAGTATTGCATCAAAAATTGTAATTACACGCCCCTGTTAAACAGGGGCAGAAAAATTGGGCCTTAGGCACTGGTGCTGGTGCCACAACACTGCAACCCCTCACAGACACTCTAGTTGGAACGCAGGAACGAGCCCTGTTGCAAAGTATTGCATCAAAAACTGTAATTACACGCCCCTGTTAAACAGGGGCTGAAAAATTGTGCCTTAGGCACTGGTGGTGGCGCCCAGAACCAAAAATGTTCTTACAAGCTATCAGCGTGATGATTGAGGAGGAAGAGGATAATTACTCAGGGATAGTCACTCAGCATCAGCATAGGCAGTCTTTGAAGGGATCTGAGATTTCAAAAAAAATTATTCGGTTACATCAGCATCAGGTGCTTGGTAGCTGGTGGTGATCCAAGACTGATTCATTTTTATGAAGGTCAGTCGATCGACCGAGTCGGTGGACAGACGCACCCTGTGATCGGTTACCACGCCTCCAGCAGCACTGAATGTGCGTTCCGAAAGAACGCTGGATGCAGGACAGTAGCTCAATTGCATACTGTGCAAGCTCTGGCCAGTGATCCATCCTCAAGACCCAGTAACCCAGAGGATTTTCGGTGGGAAAGGTGTCCAAGTCTGATCTTGCCCCTAGGTATTCCTGCACCATGTAAAACAGACGCTGGCGATGGTTGCTGGAACCGATCATACCTTGAGGCTGCGGACCAAAAAATTGTCTGAACGCATCGGTCAGATGGCCACCTTCTCCACCGCTCCTTCTTTGACTGACCGAAGCCTCAGCAACACGTTGTCCAGAAACAGGAGTTTGTAACCTCCCAGTCTATGGGAACAGACGGTTGCACAGACCTTTCTGCAAGGCCTCCCGAAGATGTTTCATCCTCTGCTCCCTCTGCGATGGCAAGATAAGGTCCGCAACCTTACCCTTGTAACGTGGATCAAGGAGGGTTGCCAGCCAGTATTGGTCCTTCTCCTTGATACCACGAATACGAGGATCCTTACGCAGGCTTTGCAGGATCAGGGAGGCCATGCAGCGTAGGTTTGCTGAGGCATTCGGTCCGGAGTCCTCTGGGTCACTAAGGACGACATGGTCCACAGCCACCTCCTCCCAGCCACGTACAAGTCCATGTGTTTCTTGGGACTGATCCCTTAAAGACTGCTGCTGATGCTGAGTGCCAGGCTCCACCTCCATACTGACACAATCTTCTTCCTCCTCCTCCTCGTCCTCTTCCTGTGTGATCGGCGGGCACACAAGAACACTGTCTGGATAAAGGGGGCCTTGAGAGCTAAGGAAGTCCTCCTCTTCCTGCCTCTGTTCTGCCTCAAGTGCCCTGTCCATTATTCCACGCAGCGTGTGCTCCAACAGGTGGACAAGGGGGACAGTGTCACTGATGCATGCACTGTCACTGCTCACCATCCTCGTGGCCTCCTCAAATGGTGACAGGACAGTGCATGCATCCCTGATCATGGCCCACTGGCGTGGGGAAAAAAACCAAGCTCCCCTGACCCTGTCCTGGTGCCATAGTCGCACAGGTACTCATTGATGGCCCTCTGCTGCATGTGCAGCCGCTGCAGCATGGCCAACGTTGAGCTCCACCTGGTGGGCATGTCACAGATTAGGCGGTTCTTGGGCAGGTTAAACTCCTTTTGGAGGTCCGTCAGCCGAGCACTGGCATTATATGACCGGCGGAAATGCACACAGACTTTCCTGGCCTGCCTCAAGACATCCTGTAAGCCCGGGTACCTGCCCAAGAACCGCTGCACCACCTAGTTAAGGACGTGAGCCAAACAGGGCACAGGGGTCATTTGTCCCTGTCGGAGGGCAGAGAGGAGGTTGGTGCCATTGTCGCAAACCACCATTCCTGCCTTAAGTTGGTGTGGCGTCAACCACCTCTAAACCTGCCCCTGCAGAGCTGACAGAACCTCTGGCCCAGTGTGGCTCCTGTCCCCCAAGCACACCAGCTCAAGCACCGCATGGCATCTTTTGGCCTGCGTACTTGCGTAGCCCCTTGAACGGCTACGGAGCACCGCTGGTTCCGAGGACAAAGCACAGGAAGAGGCCATGGAGGAAGAAGAAGAGGAGAGGGTGGAGGAGAGAGGTGTGTCACAATCATTAGCATTTTGGAGGCGTGGTGGCGGAACAACCTCCAACACTACTGCACCTTGTCCTGCATCCTTCCCAGCTGCCAGCAGAGTCACCCAATGCGCCGTGAAACTTAGGTAACGTCCCTGTCCATGCATGCTGGACCATTAGTCAGCGGTAATATGCACCTTACCGCTGACCGCCCTGTCCAGCGAGGCATGGACATTGCCTTCCACATGCCGGTAGAGAGCCGGAATCGCCTTCCATGAGAAAAAGTGGCATTTGGGTACCTGCCACTGAGGAACCGCACATTCCACAAATTCACGGAAGGGGGCAGAGTCTACCAACTGAAAAGGCAGCAGTTGAAGTGCTAGCAATTTTGCCAAGCTAGCATTCAACCGCTGGGCATGTGGATGGCTGGGAGCAAACTTCTTTTGGCGGTGCAGCAGCTGGGGCAGGGAAATTTGCCTGGTACAATCTGACGTCGGTGTACCAAAAGCAGATTGCCCACAAGTACTTGGCTGTGACACACCTAATTCTACACCTTCATTCCTCTCAGTGCAGGTCTCAGAGAGGACTGAAGGTCTAGTGGGGTTGGAAATCTCAGCTGAAGAGGAGCAAGGAGAGGTCCTCTTTGTTCTTTGGTGTGGGTCTTTTAGATACGCTTGCCAACGAACTGCATGGCAGGTCAACATATATCTGGTCAAGCATGTGGTACCCAAGCGGGAGATGTTTTGGCCACGCGAGATACGCTTGAGACATATGTTGCAAATAGCAGCGGTGCGATCTGATGCACTCGTCTCAAAAAAGGCCCACACCAAAGAACTTTTTGAATAATGCGCAGAGACTGCAGCGCCCTGCACATGTGGAGCTTTGGGGTGTGATGCAGTCAATGTGCTGCCCTTAGGCTGGCCCCTGGAGGGCATCCTGCCTCGTTGGTGATGTGCCGCCTCCTCCTCCTCCTCCTCTCTCCTATCAGGCACCCACGTTGAGTCAGTGACCTCATCATCCCCTCCCTCCTCATCACTGGAGCAAACCTGGCAGTATGCTGCAGCAGGGGGAGCATGACTGCCAGATTGCTGTCCTTCTTGGGCACCCCCTCTGTCCGTGCTCATGATACTGCCTTCATCGAGCTCAGTATCATCATCAGAGCCTTCCAAACGCTGGGCATCCTCCTGGAGCATGTACCCAACACTGTGGTCAAACAGTTCGAGGGACTCCTCAGGAGGACATGGTGGAGCTAGGGAAGGAGTCACTGATGACATTGAGCCGAGGGAAGAGGCCGCTGCTTTGCCAGACAAAGTACCCTGGGCATGGGTGAGAGAGGATGAGGAGGATGAGGACGGCTTGGTCATCCACTCGACCAAGTCTTCCGCATGTTGCGGCTCAACACAGCCAGCTGCCGAAAAAAAGGCCAAGCATGTCCCATGGCCACGTGCTGATGAGGATGCACCGTCTCCACGACCAGCACTAGACACAGAGCCTACTTGCCCTCTCTTATTGGCTTGTGACTGTCTGCCTCTCCTTCTTGACCTTCCAGACATACTAATGGCCTGTAGCTGCACTAAGCTGAGATATATATATATATATATATATATATATATGTACTGATACTGCAGCTAGCAAAATCAACTGCCTGCCTGTAGTATGAGAACACCACCAACCTTCTACAGGTAGCTTTAGCTGAACACTGTGAGGTGGACGCACCCCACTAACTTGTAGGTTTAGCTGAACACTGTAAGCAGGACGCACTGCACTAACTGTAAATAGTCTAGCTGCCTGACTGTGGTACTAATAGGATCAAAAGAACACCAGCAATTTTCTTCAGGTAGCTTTATATACTGTAACAAGACAAGCCTGCCTGTCAGTAAGAAGATAACAGGAACGGATCTAGCTGAACACTGTGAGCAGGACGCACCCCACTAGCTTGTAGGTTTAGCTGAACACTGTGAGGTGGACGCACCCCACTAACTTGTAGGTTAGCTGAACACTGTGAGCAGGACGCACCCCACTAACTTGTAGGTTTAGCAGAACACTGTGAGCAGGATGCACTGCACTAACTGTAAATAGTCTAGCTGCCTGACTGTGGTACTAATAGGATCAAAAGAACACCAGTAATTTTCTTCAGGTAGCTGTAAATACTGTAACAAGACAAGCCTGCCTGTCAGTAAGAAGATAACAGGAACGGATCTAGCTGAACACTGTGAGCAGGACGCACTGCACTAACTGTAAATAGTCTAGCTGCCTGACTGTGGTACTAATAGGATCAAAAGAACACCAGTAATTTTCTTCAGGTAGCTGTAAATACTGTAACAAGACAAGCCTGCCTGTCAGTAGGAAGATAACAGAACGGATCTAGCTGAACACTGTGAGCAGGACGCACTGCACTAACTGTAAATAGTCTAGCTGCCTGACTGTGGTACTAATAGGATCAAAAGAACACCAGTAATTTTCTTCAGGTAGCTGTAAATACTGTAACAAGACAAGCCTGCCTGTCAGTAAGAAGATAACAGGAACGGATCTAGCTGAACACTGTGAGCAGGACGCACTGCACTAAATGTAAATAGTCTAGCTGCCTGACTGTGGTACTAATAGGATCAAAAGAACACCAGTAATTTTCTTCAGGTAGCTGTAAATAGTGTAACAAGACAAGCCTGCCTGTCAGTAGGAAGATAACAGGAACGGATCTAGCTAAACTGAATACAGTGTATATATATATATATGCAACACCTGGGATGCATATATATACACAATACACTGTAAGTGCAGCTAACTGACTGACTGTCCTGCCTAATCTAGCTAACTAAAATGAAATGACACTGTCTCTCTCTCTCTCTATCTCTCAGCACACCGGAACACACTGCACAGGGCCGCCGTGCAGGTGGCCTTATATAGTGTGGGGCGTATACTAAATCCCCTGAGCCATAATTGGCCAAAGCCTCCTTGGCTTTGGCCAATTACGGCTCTCTGTTCAGGCAGCGTTGTGATTGGCCAAGCATGCGGGTCATAGTGCATGCTTGGCCAATCATCAGCCGCAGTGAATTATGGGCCGTGACGCGCCACACGAATTTGGCGCGAACGGCCCATATCGTTCGCAATTCGGCAAACGACTGAACAGCCGATGTTCGAGTTGAACATGGCTTCGACTCGAACACGAAGCTCATCCCTAGTCAGTAGGGAAAGGAATCATGCCCCATCATTGGTATCAGTGGGAGGAATAGTGCCCCATCATTGGTGTCAGTGTAGGAATAGTGCCCCATTATAGGTGTCAGTGGGAGGAATAATGTCCCATCATTGGTTTCAGAGGGAGGAATAGTGCCCCATTCTTGGTGTCAGTGGAAGGAATAGTGCCCCATCATTGGTGTTAGTGGGAGGAATAGTGCCCCATCATTGGTGTTAGTGGGAGGAATAGTGCCCATCATTGGTGTAAGTGAGAGGAATAGTGCCCATCATTGGTGTCAGTGGGAGGAATAGTGCCCCATCATTGGTGTAAGTGGGAGGAATAGTGCCCATCATTGGTGTAAGTGAGAGGAATAGTGCCGCATCCTTGGTGTCAGTGGGAGAAATCGTCCCCCATCATTAGTGTCAGTGTAGGAATAGTGCCCCACCATTGGTGTCAGTGGGAGAAATCGTGCCCCATCATTAGTGTCAGTGTAGGAATAGTGCCCATCATTGGTATCAGTGAGAGCAATAAGGCCCCATCCTTGGTGTCAGTGGAAGGAATAGTGCCCCATCAATGGTGTCGGTGGAAGGAATAGTGCCCCATCATTGGTGTCAGTGGACCAAAACCTGACTTAGGAGTCTCTGTTGTGATCTTCGAGGATGAATTACTCCAAAGTGCCTTCAGAGAAGGCTTTTAAAGGAGAAGTGTGGACTTTGAAAAAAAAAACATGCATACTCACGCATAATCGGCGTGATACTGCAGCTGTCCTACTTCACCTCTAAGGCTGAGAACTGAGTGATCATATGACTGCTGATCGCTCAACTCTTGGTCTTCTTGGAGCGGAGAGCAATGACTGTCAGTCACCAATCTCTTCTCTGCCCCTCCAGCGCTCACTGAAGTGCCAGGCAGGAGAGGGGATGGGCACAGCTGATGATTAAGGTCTATGTAAGAGGCTGAAATGCATCAATAATTACAGGTATTGATTCCTGTTATTGGATGGATCTAATAAAACAATGTGTTTTATTTTTGAGATATTGTGGTGCAGGATTTTTTTCTCTTAGGGTGGGAACAGCTGGCTCCGGCTCTCAGCCACATGCAGAGAGGCGGAACCAGCTGCCAATCAGGCAGCCAGGTGGATCCAGAAAATATTGTCAGGAAACGACAGGCACTGTGATTGGATGCCTATCAGGCATCCAATCATAGCAGAGGACGGGAAGAGAGGATGGGAGAAGACATTGAGGAGCTGTCCCATTGCCACTGAGACAGGGTAAGTACAGACGGCGGGCGGGGGGCACACTGGCAGCATTTGATATGGCACAGTGGCAGCGTATGATGGGGCACAGTGAGGCTGCATTTGATGGGCACAGTGAGGCTGCATTTTATGGGCACATTGGCTGCATTTGATGGGCACAGTGGCTGCATATGATGTAACAGTGGCTGATTTCGATGGGGCACAGTGGCTGCATTCGATGGGGCATAGTGGCTGCATAAGATGGGCACAGTAGCTGTATTTAATGGGGCACAGTGGCAGCATTTGATATGGCACAGTGGCTGCATTTGATGGGCACAGTGGCTGCATTTGATGGGCACAGTGGCGGTAATTGATGGGCACAGTGGCTGCGTTTGATGGTACAGTGGCTGCGTTTGATGGCACAGTAGCAGTAATTGATGGGCACAGTGGCTGCGTTTGATGGCACAGTGGCGGTAATTGATGGGCACAGTGGCTGCGTTTGATGGTACAGTGGCTGCGTTTGATGGCACAGTAGTAGTAATTGATGGGCACAGTGGCTGCGTTTGATGGCACAGTGACGGTAATTGATGGGCACAGTGGCTGCGTTTGATGGTACAGTGGCTGCGTTTGATGGCACAATGGCGGCAATTGATGGGCACAGTGGCTGCGTTTGATGGCACAGTGAGGCTGCAATTGATGGGGGTTTTTTTCAGAATTTTTCAGTGCCCCAAAACTTTGGAGCACCAGCCGCCACTGGGTGCAAATACTAGAACCGATCCCCCTGTAGAGCAGCCGGAGGAAGAGGAGGAGAGGTGGGTAGTGCTGCAGGCAGAGCCAAAACAGAATCAGTATCAGCAATAAGGCAGTATGGCTCGGCAGGTGCCCAAGCCCCCCTTTTGAACTGATGGGGCCCTGGTGCAGGAGGGCCAACTGTACTGCTTTATTACTGCGCCTCCCCTATTCTGGCACCTTATGCTGGCGTTGGCCCTGGATAGTGGGCATAAGCTATTAGTTGACTTTGGGTCACAGGAGAGCACAAGTAAGTGCACTCCCGTGAACCACAAGAGAAGTATGACCAACAAAAAGCTTATTTTTTACATTTCTTTTACCTCCTTAATATTTAAATACATTCATGTCCGTAGTCTAGGCAGAGGTTGTAAATAGAATGAATATCCCAGATCCAGCATCTCCTGGACGGCATTAACGGTTCACGGGTCGTTTTTACTTGTTGCCTTGGAATTCCTCTTGATTCGGGATGTCAGGTTTCCTTGTCTGGAGGGTATTGGGTGTTTATTCTTCCTCTTGTCTCCCCTGTCTGATGGCCGCCCCCGTCTGCTCCTTTCTCCATATGCCTTTTGTGTCAATAAAGCCTCGCTGTTTATTTTCGCAAGTGCAATCCACCTGTCCTCCTCCTGTGATTTGAGCTCCCTCCCGTCTTTATAATGGCCGAGCTCGTCCTGCGTTCCAGGGGTTAATCATTATTATAAATTCAAACCATTTGAACAAACAACCTTCAACTCTAACCTTAGGTATTTGAAGGACTTAACACCTCCCCTATTTGTACTTGTTACCAGATGGAGCTATTAAATTTTGCACGGCCCTGGTGTGTAAACCTCGGGAGCTCTGGTGAGCCAGACTTATACAGGAGTTGGGGCTCTTTTCTTATGCTTTTTTTCTTTTTTTTTTCTTTGCCAAAGAAATGTCTAGACCGTACCAATGGAGATGAGGGTATAAAGCCATGAAATGCATGGATTGAAATTTTGCCGGCTTTCATCAGGGACTGGCCTGAATTTCGATCCACGCATGGGCAGGGAACTTGAGATGATGGATTGACGCTCAACGTGGATGTGAGAATCAGGCCATTTTTTTGGCTTCAACCAAGGTGGTGACCAATATATGGGCTGCCTTACCATATCGACAGAGATTAGTGTATTACCGTACCGGCGGAGATGAGTGCATCGGTTCCTACAAACCTGAATTTGTCACATTGATCAGATATTTCCTACTGAGCACTGAACATCTTTGCTGTGGGGACCCTTAGTACCGGTGTGTGGTGCGGTTCAGACGAAAAGTGCAATGTTGATTTATTGATACCGGAACATTACACTGTTCGCTTTTATTTATTTTATTTTTTATTTTTTATATTGATTCACTATTGTCACACAGCTGGGTGGGCTCTGAGAGCAGTGCTCTGCACCCCGAGCCCACCCATTTTTGAAGCCTATTAGAAGCTCTGCCTCTAATCACCTGCTTAACCCCCCCCCCCCCTCATTGAAATCCATGCATCCGGAGCCCGTGCACACCTAATGGAAGGACTGCCACTGGTTGTTCACCAGTAGAATATCATTTGAAAATGTTCATTTTTGGAATGTCCATTTGAGTTTTCTAATGGCTAGTGAGGTCAAATGATTGATGGTGGTTGTTTTTGACCAATAGCGTCAAGAAAATTTGCAAGGCGGAATTTTTTTTCCATTTCAAGAAAGAAAGAAAGAAAGAAAGAAAGAAAGAAAGAAAGAAAGAAAGAAAGAAAGGGGTTGTAAACCTTTGTGTTTTTTCACCTTAATGCATCCTATGCATTAAGGTGAAAAAACACCTGGCAGCCCCAGCCCCCCCCCCTCCATTTTACTTACCTGAGCCCGGCAACTTGACCCGACGGGGACGCGCTGTCTCTCTGCCCGGGGTTCTCGGCTCTTGATTGGATAGATTGATAGTTGCATAGCCATTGGCTCCCGCTGTTGTCAATCAAATTCAATGACGCAGGCGCCGGGGGGCGGGGCCGAGTCCAGCATTCGGCGGCTATGGACGTCGAATGTTGGACTCGGGAGCACCCCACAAGGTAATCCCCGGGCAGAGCGCTTCTCCTAGGGGGTATCTGATGTGGAGAGGAGCCGCAAGAGCCACCGGGGGACCCCAGAACAGCAGGTTCGGGACCCCTCTGTGCAAAACGAGCTGCACAGTGGAGGTAAGTATGATATGTTTGTAAAGAGAGAGAAAAAAAGAGGGAGAGAGAGAAAGAAAAAGAAAGAAAGAGAGAGAGAGAGAGAGAGAGAGAGAGAGAGAGAGAAAGAAAGAAAGAAAAAAAGAAAGAAAGAAAGAAAGAAAGAAAGAAAGAAAGAGATAAAAAGAAAGAAAGAATCTTTGCTGTTATTTTTTCCTTTTCATATTGAGTCTTTGCATTATTACACCCTGACAACACTGCCTGTCAGTACAATGTATCCAGTTGGCTCTTCAGGGTCAGTTTTCGGTTTGTTACGAGCTGATTGGATACAATGACATCTGCATGGTGCACCTGGAAGGATATTCCGGGAACAATGTCTCAGATGCCAAGGAGATTTGCTGGTTTCTCTGCAGGATGAGGCCGAGGAGGACAGATTGTGACTTCAAGGTTTTCTTTACAATTTCCAAGGTTCTTTTTCTATTATTACTGTAGTATTATCATTACTATCAAAAATAAAAGTTGTGTCCATTTTATGCAACACTCTTCCTCACTTTCCAGGCACTCTGTCACAAGCAATCTACCTGTGCGAATAGGCCCCGATGGAGGCTGTAATGTCTCACCTACATAGGTGGAGCAGGATGTGAAAGGTTTTCCCAGTGGACTAGGAAAGGTGTTGGACTTTCTAGGACTATGTTGGATCGGAGATTAATTCTGGTTCAGGTTTCACCTATCCATAATACAGGGAACCTTTGACTGGGGGAAAGGGGGGGGGGGGTGATTTGGGCAATCACAACCAACTGCCCTTTACTGGATAGGGATGACTCAGAAACAGGGAGCGCCATAGCTATTGGTGGCCATGGGGCAGGCTAGGGAAGGTCAAGCAGGGAAAGAAAAGTCTAGTTGATGCTGAATGTCCTCCAGCCAGGAAATGAGGTCCAGGAGAGGAGCCGGTACAACTCTGCGAGACTGAAGGGAAGGCCGGAGGTCAGGTTTAAGAGATTTAAATATATTCCTTAAAAAGTCACAAAGGATATAAATCCACTTTGTGTGCACCAAATGCCGTTGCAAACCCGGATATTATCATGTCAAAATAGCAGTGACATCATCATTGTGCTGTACATAACCTGTACAGAGAGCAGAGCTGTGGAAGGGGCCCATCAGGCTCCACCCACTACAGGGTGCCTGCAGAAAACTACAGGAGGGGGCAGAGACCAGATCAGTCATCCTGCACAGGGAGAGAGGGCAGAGCTGTGGGAGGGGCCCAGCAGGTTCCACCCACTACTGAAAACTACAGGGGGGGCGGAGACAAGACCTGTCCCCCTGCACTAGAAAATAGAGCAGCAGTGGTCGGTCTTTATTACAGGAAGTCTCACACTGTATTACTGCACAGATCTGGAAGAAATACACAAGGCTCACCAAGATTCAAGAAGAATACACATGACCAATGGATTTATATAATATCAGCTGATCCTGGAGTTTAGCTTCAATCTATTGGCCCACTGAACAGATCCCCTCCCCCACCCTGCCCCCCCCCCCCCCCATCTGAAGTCAGGGCAGGGATAAGGGGTGGGCAGGAGGGGCGGCAGCCCTGGACACTGTGGTATTATGTGAGGTGGGGGGGGCACCACAAGTTTGGGGGGGGGGGATTTGTATTGGGAGGAGGAATTTGGGGGGTGGCAGAAATGTTCTAGGAGAAGAAATTTGAGAAGGTGTGTTAGGAGTATGAATAAGGGGGATTTATGTTGGGAGGGGGAGGAAGACTTGGGCTAGGAGAGGGAATTTTGTGGGGCTTGTGCTAGAAAAGGTAATATGGTGGAGGGGGACTTGTGCTAGCAGGGATGATTGGGGGTATTTGTGCTATGAGGGGAAATTTGGGGGGCGGGGTTGTGCTAGGATGGGGAGAATTTATGCTGGGAGGGTGGTGGGGAAAGAAGATTTGTGCTAGGAGAGGGGATTCCGAGGGCCTTGTGCTAGAAAAGGTAATATTTGGGGAAATTTGGGGGGGGGGGGGGATTTGTGCTAATATGGGAATTTTTAGGGGGGGGTTGTGCTAGCAGGAAATATTGGGGGTATTTGCGCTATGAGGGGAGAGTTTGGGGGGATTTGTGCTAGGATGGAGGATTGGGGAGAATTTGTGCTGGGGGGATGGGGGAAGAAGATGTGTGCTAGGAGAAGGAATTGCGGGGACCTTGTGCTAGAAAAGGTAATATGGTGGTGGTGGTGGGGGGAGTTGTGCTAGGAGGGTATTTTTTTTAGGGGGGATTTGTGCTAGCATGGATGATTGGGGGGATTTGCGCTATGAGTGGAAATTTGGGGGGGGATTTGGGCTAGGATGGAGGATGGGGGAGAATTTGTGCTGGTGGGGGGGGGGGGGTGAGGGAAGAAGATTTGTGCTAGGAGAGGGAATTCCGGGGGGGCGTGGGGATGGGATTTGTGCTAGGATTGGATTTTTTAGGGGGGGGGTGTTGTGCTAGCAGGGAATATTGGGGGCATTTGCGCTATGAGGCGAGATTTGGGGGGGATTTGCGCTAGGATGGAGGATTGGGGAGAATTTGTGCTGGGGGGGAGAAGATTTGTGCTAGGAGAGGGAATTTCGGGTGGCTTGTGCTAGAAAAGGTAATATGGTGAGGGGGGGGTTTTGTACTAGGAGAGGATTTTTTTTTTGGGGGGGGGGTTCTGCTAGCAAGGATGATTGGGGGTATTTGTGCTACGAGGGGACATTTGGGGGGGATATGTGCTAAGATGGGAGATTGGGGAGAATTTGTGCTGGGAGGGGGGGGGGATTTGGAGAGGGGTGAGAGGATTTGTGCTCAGAGGGGAAATTTGAGGGGGTAGAGGATTTCTACAAGGGGGAGACATTTTTTTTCGGGGGGGGGGGGGGGGGTTGTTTTTGTGCTGGGACCTTATTGGGAATAAGACAATTTGAGCTGATGGGGTTGGGGGGCAATAATTTGAGCTGGGAAGGGGATTTCAGCAGGGGGGCGGATTTGTAGTGGGAGAAGGGAGAAAGGGGAATTTATGTTTAGTAGGGGGTAAGCATTCAGATTAGTGCTGCAATTTTTTTATTTTTTTTGGGGGGGGGGATTTTTGCTTATACATAATGCTCTTACTGTACATCTTGGGTAGGGGAGTGCTCGCCATGGGCTCTAGATGACCTTGTCCCGGCACTGTGTGAAGTGTTCAGGTTTCTCCCATCACTGTTCTCAGCTCTGCCTGGATCCAGCCGTCCCACCTACACCCATCTGACTCACTTACCTGAAACGTTCTTTTCTGCCTACTCAACGCAAGAATAACATCTGAGATGGAAAGCTACAAGACCCTGGCTGGCTTTCTCTTATTTCTCTACCACCTTCTGTGTTATTTTTTTTCCCAATTTCTACAGACAATGTTAATTGTCGGGGGTTAAGTCACGCACCGTGTGGGTGGAATATCATCATCACGTATGCTAATCGAACATAAATATTAATTATCACAATTAGCACCTTGGGAAAGGAAGGGCAATGCAAACAATACAGCCATACCAATAACTCCCACTGGAATCCATTGTTGAACAATTCCAGGAAGAAAGAGGGCGATCGGGCCTTGGAAACAGGATCAGCCGGCTTAAAGATATTGTTCAATGCAATTTTTTCGTTGTCAATGTTGAAGCTTAAACAGGGATTTATAAAATATAATTGCATGGGGCATCCATGACATGTGGTTTGCAAAGCTTGCTGTTTTCTAATAAGAAAGTCAAGGGGTGCCTGCATGCTGGTTTGCAGCCTGTGTACAACTGAGCCGGTGCCCATCTCTGCTAAAAGAGAGAGAAAGAGGGGGGCATGTCCTTCTACTAGTCACTGTTCAGAGAGTACAATGTCATCTCACCTTCTCTTTCTTTCTGTTTAACAATATACACTATATTACCAAAACTATTGGGACGCCTACCTTTACACGCACATGAACTTTAATGGCATCCCCAGTCTTAGTCCGTAGGGTTCAATATTAAGTTGGCCCACCCTCTGCTATAACAGCTTCAACTCTTCTGGGAAGGCTGTCCACAAGGTTTAGGAGTGTGTCTATGGGAATGTTTGACCATTCTTCCAGAAGCGCATTTATGAGGTCAGGCACTGATGTTGGACGAGATCCCAAAGGTGTTCTATCGGGTTGAGGTCAAGACTCTGTGCAGGCCAGTCAAGTTCCTCCACCCCAAACTCGCTCATCCATGTCTTTATGGACCTTGCTTTGTGCACTGGTGGGCAGTCATGTTGGAACAGGAAGGGGCCGTCCCCAAACTGTTCCCACAAAGTTGGGAGCATGAAATTGTCCAAAATGTCTTGGTGTGCTGACGCCTTAAAAGTTCTCTTCACTGGAACTAAGGGGCCAAGCCCAACCCCCTGAATAACAACCCCCCCACCATAATCCCCCCTCCACCAAATGATTTGGAGCAGTGCACAAAGCAAGGTCCATAAAGACATGGATGAGCGAGTTTGGGGTGGAGAAACTCGACTGGACTGGACGTGAACAGTCATACCCTTTGAGTCTGGTATATATTTTAAGGGGGTGCCTCACACACAACAAAAAAAAAAATGTGTGAGGTCCAACTAAAAATCCATGCCAAACCCTCTAATTCAAGTATGCAGTCTGGCTGGCCAGGTAAGGGGAGGGGTATTCAGTGTGCACCCCCTGAACCATACTAAGCCACATGCCCTCAACATGGGAGGAGGTGCCTTGCCAGGGGAGACCCCCTTAGAAAAGCAACTTTCCCACAACCATAGCTGATGGTTGTGGGGGTCAATACTGAATCTGGAAGCCTCCTTAATAATAAGGGGGCTCCGGGATGCCCCGGGACACCACCCTCCCCTATGTGAATGAGTATGGGTTGGTACCCCTACCACCACCCACCCCACCCGCCCTCTCCAGGACCATTCCATGCCACATGCCTTCAACATGGGGGAAGCATCCCCTGGCAAAGCACCTTTTACCTATGTCCCTTGTGAGGGGTCTGCAGGCAGGGGGCTTTATGGAATCTAAAAGCATGTATGAGGTACACAGTACCCCTAATCATTCGCACACAAAATAAAAGTGGTAACCTAGTAACAAACATACCCAAGTGTTTGACAAGTCCTTTATTAAATAAAAAAACAAAAAATGTCCCTTGTAAATCCATCATCAATCACAATGCCAGCCACCCACCGACTCGCCAAAAAAAAAAAAAAAAAGAACCGCCTCACATGGTTGATGCCAACGGTACTCGTAACCAAATGACAGCACTCTGAGTTTCCATTAGAAACAGTATATAAGGGAAGGAGTGGGAATAGTGGTGACATCATTGACCAAACGTGACCATGGCCAAATGTGGTCAATGTCACTGCCCTCATATATGGCCAGTGACTATATTTGAACACTGCAGTTCCCGCCCCTTTTAGTTACTTGGCTGGGGACTCCTGATGACACCAGTGGCTCCCAGGGATGCAGTGGGTGCAAGCACCCGCTGCTTCCCTAGCAGCCAGTGCTGTCATATACAGTGCCTTGAAAAAGTATTCATACCCCTCGAAATTTCCCGCATTTTCTCATGTACAACCAAAAAACATAAATATATTTTATTGGGATTTTATGTGATAGACCAACTTAAAGTGGCACATAATTGTGAAGAGGAAGAAACATGATAAATGGTTTTCAAAATGTTTTACAAATAAATATCTGAATGTGGTGTGTATTTGTATTCAGCCCCCCTTTACTCTGTTACCCCTAACTAAAATCTAGTGGAACCAATTGCCTTCAGAAGTCACCTAATTGGTACATAGAGTCCACCTGTGTGTCATTTAATCTCAGTATAAATATAGCTGTTCTGTGAAGCCCTCATAGGTTTGTTAGAGAACATTAGTGAACAAACAGCATCATGAAGGCCAAGGAACACACCAGACAGGTCGGGGATAAAGCTGTGGAGAAGTATAAAGCAGGGTTAGGTTATAAAAAAATATCCCAAGCTTTGAACATCTCACGGAGCTCTGTTCAATCCATCATCTGAAAATGGAAAGAGTATGGCACAACTGCAAACCTACCAAGACATGGCCGTCCACCTAAACTGACCGGCCGGGCAAGGAGAACATTCATCAGAGAAGAGCCAAGAGGTCCATGGTAACTCTGGAGGAGCTGCAGAGATCCACAGCTCAGGTGGGAGAATCTGTCCACAGGACAACTATTAGTCGTGTTCTCCACAAATCTGCCCTTTATGGAAGAGTGACAAGAAGAAAGACATTGGTGAAAGAAAGTCATAAGAAGTCCTGTTTGCAGTTTGTGAGAAGCCATGTGGAGGACACAGCAAACATGTGGAAGAAGGTGCTCTGGTCAGATGAGACCAAAATTGAACTTTTTTGGCCTAAAAGCAAAACGCTATGTGTGGGGGAAAACTAACACTGCACATCACCCTGAACACACCATCCCAACTGTGAAACATGGTGGTGGCAGCATCATGTGGTGGGGATGCTTTTCTTCAGCAGGGACAGGGGAGCTGGTCAGAGTTGATGGGAAGATGGATGGAGCCAAATACAGGACAATCTTAGAAGAAAACCTGTTAGAGTCTGCAAAAGACTTGAGACTGGGGCGGAGGTTCACCTTCCAGCAGGACAACAACCCGAAACATACAGCCAGAGCTACAATAGAATGGTTTAGATCAAAGTATATTCATGTGTTAGAATGGCCCAGTCACAGTCCAGACCTAAATCACATTGAGAATCTGTGGCAAGACTTGAAAATTGCTGTTCACAGACGCTCTCCATCCAATCTGACAGAGATTGAGATATTTTGAAAAGAAGAAGAAGAATGGGCAGAAATGTCCCTCTCTAGATGTGCAAAGCTGGTAGAGACATCCCCAAAAAGACTTGAAGCTGTAATTGCAGTGAAAGGGGGTTCTACAAAGTATTGACTCCGGGGGGCGCCATACAAATGTACCCCCCACACTTTTCACAGATTTATTTGTAAAACATTTGGAAAACCATTTATCATTTTCCTTCCACTTCACAATTATGTGCCACTTTGTGTTGGTCTATCACATAAAATCCCAATAAAATATATTTACGTTTTTGGTTGTAACATGACAAAATGTGGAGAATTTCAAGTGGTATAAATACTTTTTTCAAGGCGCTGTATAGAAGCTGTAGCAAGGAGTGGGGATAGTGGTGACTCTATTGACCATTATGACCATGGCCAAATCTGGTCAATTTAATTGCCCAAATATGGCCAGTGACAGTGGTTGGTGATACCTGGTGACATCAACGGTTCCTAGGGACGCCAAGGGGTGCAAGTACCCACTGCTTCCCTAGCAACCAGTGCTTGAATCTTGAAACTGTAGAAATATCACTTCCATATATGATTTCCGGTTCCTGACAAAAAGGGAGCCGAAAAGTTTGGTTGCTTGTTCAAATGCCCAAACAGCCCAACAAACCCATTTTCGGCCTGAACCATTGGCTTATTTCTAGTTGTAAAGAAAAGTGGCCATAATGCTGAATCTTTCCTGATGACTATAGGAAATCACAGCAAAATAAGTCGGTATTTGCTTTGGCTGAGCGAATGCTTATGACATTTGTCCAGAAAATTTTTATAAATAGACCCCTTACGGTTAAAAACTGGCCATCTGGTGACAATCTTCACATGGTGACAACAGGGAGGAGATTTCCCCTCACTTCCTGTTGTATCTCTCGGACAGGAAGTAAAAAAACAGGGTTCATATTCCATTGTGTCCTTTATCCAAACCTGAAAAAAAAAAAAAATTGTCTTTCGATGTGCTTTCAGCGGTTCCCGCTCACATATATATCTGTACACTATCCATACAGAAGACTATAGTTCGCCCCGAAGCGGGGGAGCCAGGGCATGAATCTGGCTTGTTTTTGGTTTTTCCAACACCTCTCCTGGCTGCGGCCTCATTTTTCTTGTCGTGGGGACAAGTCAAGCTGCTCGTCTTGGCCATGCAAATGAGAATTCCTTCAGGACTCTCGCGGGTTCGTACAAACAGCTTCTATAACACATGTTGGTTTAGGAAGGAGGACGCCGAGGTGTGAGAAGACATTTTTAATGGCGATGAGGATGTCTTAAAGTTGTACCGACATTTTTTTTATTTTTCTCTTGGTGAGCACACAAGAGCCTAAAGTTACCCCTTTATGAGGAGCCATATGGAAAGTTCTAGCAGACTGCGACTCCTATAAAGAAGATCAGTCTGGGGATAGCCGGTGAATAGGGATGAGCGGAGGGATTCCCAGAAAATTCATTTAACCTTCAAATTACTGACTTTAAAATTCACCCATTGTACTGCTTGGTTAAAAATTTGCTAAACTGAAAAATAAAATCTTCTTTTTTTTTTTTTTTTGGGAGGGGTATTTAGGGTAGGTCAGTCTTTTTTTTTTTTTGCTTGCGAGGGGGGGTGGTGTTCTTAGCTTGTTTGTATTATTATTATTTATTTTATTTTTTTTTTTTTGGGGGGGGGGGGGGGGTGTTGTATTTAGGGTAGTTTAATGTTCTTGTTTTTTTTTTTTTTGGGGGGGGGGGAGCTGTATTTGGGGTAGTTTATCCATTTAATTATCTATTTATTTAGTTTTTGGGTTTTTTTTTGGGTGGGGGGTGTTTTTAGGGTAGTTTCTTTAATATATATATATATATATATATATATATATATATGTATGTATATATATATATGTATATGTATATATATATATATATATATATATATATATATATATATATATATATATATATATATATATATATATATATATATATATATATACATATATATATATATATATGTGTGTATATATATACATATATATATATATATATATATATATATATATATATATATATATATATATATATATATATATATATATATATATATATATATATATATATATATGTGTGTGTGTGTGTGTATATATATATATATATATATATAAATATATACACTATATATATACTATTACCAAAAGTATTGGGACGCCTGCCTTTACATGCACATGAAATTTAATGGCATCCCAGTCTCAGTCCGTAGGGTTCAATATTGAGTTGGCCCACCCTTTGCAGCTATAACAGCTTCAACTCTTCTGAGAAGGTCGTCCATAAGGTTTAGGAGTGTGTCTATGGGAATGTTTGACCATTCTTCCAGAAACGCATTTGTGAGGTCAGGCACTGATGTTGGACAAGAAGGCCTGGCTCACAGTCTCTACTCTAATTCATCCCAAAAGTGTTCTATCGGGTTGAGGTCAGGACTCTGTGCAGGCCAGTCACGTTCCTCCATCCCAAACTCGCTCCTCCATGTCTTTATGGACCTTGCTTTGTGCACTGGTGCGCAGTCATGTTGGAAAAGGAAGGGGCCGTCCCCAAACTGTTCCCACAAAGTTGGGAGCCTGAAATTGTCCAAAATGTCTTGGTATGCTGACGCCTTAAGAGTTCCCTTCACTGGAACTAAGGGGCCAAGCCCAACCCCTCAAAAACAACCCCCACACCATAATCCCCCCTCCACCAAATGATTTGGACCAGTGCACAAAGCAAGGTCCATAAAGTCCTGACCTCAACCCAATAGAACACCTTTGGAATGAATTAGAGCGGAGACTGCGAGCCAGGCCTTCTCGTCAAACATCAGTGCCTGATCTCAAATCATAGGTCCCTAACTCACATTCATACGTACACATACTAGGGCCAATTTTGACAGGTGGCAATTAATCTACCGGCACGTCTTTGGAGTGTATTATGTCTGCAGTCTCTGACTATCTCCTGTACTATGTCTGCAGCCTATAACAGAATTGTAACAGAAAGTCATGAATGATTTGAAGAACGATTGAGATCCATGTGAGCGGCGCATGTAGAGTTACACTTTAGGTTTCAGTACTGAATAAACAACAAAGGAGCCCTCAGATGTTTCGTCGTTGCGTCACCCCTTGTCTCCTCTGATCTTTTGGCTAATGAGCTTGGCGCTCTGGCGTAAATCATGTCACTTGGGTGACTTTTACACAGCCAGCCAATCTTCATCTGCATCATACCTGATTTCACCAGCCCCTTGTAATGTAAACAGCCGTGTCATGCAAATATGTTTTTCACTTTCGGCCGGCCTGATTTTTCCCTAAACAGTTTTGATTTTGTTGCGGCAAAGGAAAAAAATGTTTGTGTGTGCAGAGTCCCCGGGGTGCCTCTCGTCAGCCAATTGAATGGAAGGATGGGGGTGCGGGATGTGCTCATTTCCGTATATTAACTTCAGGAGAAAAAAAAAACACAGCATGGCGTCCCTCCCAAAATCCATGCCCCTTACTCAGTCATGTAGGTACAGAAGGTATCCGGGTCTTAGATTATTTTTAATGAGATTTCTAAATTCTGCAGACCCCCACAACCACTGGCCAGGGTTGTGGAGAGGAGGCCCTTGTCCTCATCAGCATGGGGACAAGGAGCTTTGCCCAAGGTACTAGGTACCAACGTCATAGCAAGGTATCAGTTACCGTCCCCATGTTGAGGGTACGTGGATTGGTATGGTAGGGTGGAAGGAGGGAAGCATGCTTACTGTCCCCCTATTTCCCAGCCAACCAGGTCACATATTCTTAAAGTGTCTAGTATGTTCTGAGTTTCTGGCTCTGTAGACCTGCTGTGCCAATTATGAGGGGGTCCCACTATCCCTGTGTTGAGTTCCCGGGTCTGTACACCTACTGTGCCCTTTATGAGGGGTCCCCAACCTCCCTGTGCTGAGTTCCCGGGTCTGTACACCTGCTGTGCCCATTATAAGGGGATCCCACCATCCCTGTACTAAGTTTCCAGGTCTATGCTCCTGCTGTGCCCATTATGAGGGGTTCCCAACCTCCCTGTGCTGAATTCCTGGGTCTGTACACCTGCTGTGCCCTTTATGAGGGGTTCCCACCATCCCTGTGCTGAGTTCCCAAATCTGTACACCTGCTGTGCCCTTTATGAGGGGTTCCCAACCTCCCTGTGCTGAGTTCCCAGGTCTGTACACCTGCTGTGCCCATTATAATGGGATCCCACCATCCCTGTACTAAGTTCCCAGGTCTATGCTCCTGCTTTGCCCATTATGACAGGTTCCCACCATCCCTGAGTTCCTGGGTATGTACACCTGCTGTGCCCATTATGAGGAGTTTCCACCATCCCTGTGATAAGTTCCTGGGTTTGTACACCTGCTGTGCCCTTTATGAGTGGTTCCCACCATCCCTGTGCTGAGTCCCCGGGTCTGGACACCTGCTGTGCCCACTATAAGGGGTTCCCACCATCGACGTGCTGAGTTCCCGGGTCTGTACACCTGCTGTGCCCTTTATGAGGGGTTCCCACCATCCCTGTTGTTTTTTTGGGGTTTTTTTTACAGGAGAAGGGGGATGGGCACACCCAACAAGAACAAATTGGAGAATTATAGCCGGGAAATGTCACTGCTGGGGACATAAGTGGACTACACTCCACCTATAACTGGAATACTACTTATGGTGCAGACTGACTATAAAACGGAATCTTGCTTTGCTGGGAGTCGATGTTTTCTGTCTTGTAGTCTCACAGATTAATCAGCGGCGCAGCAAGTCCTCCGGCCACTTATATATAATTTACACAACATTACGGATCTGTGTGCCTCGGTTAGAATGAAGAGCCCCCTTTGTCTATTATGTCCTGTGTGTATACAGAGCGAGTGCCTAATGAATCCACATCAGATTAGGAAAATGGGGTTTAATTTGAAATAATATACTAAAAATGAGGACTTTGTGTTGCTGGTGGCAGTGTCGGCGTTTCGCACCCATAATCCTCTTTATTTTATTTTTTTCCCCGCAGCTACTGTGCAGCCGGCATTAAATGTCCCCCATTCTTCTCCCACCCGAGCCAAAGCCTCTTCGCACTCCGACTTCTCCCCAAATTCCATTATGCGGTCACACCCCGGCCTTCTCCCTGATGAAATGAAAACAAACAAGGCTTTAATTTGAGCGAGAGCCAAAAACGTGTCTCGCCCCGCCCCCTCCTCCCCTCCATTCGGCTTCCAAAGCCTTTTTTCAGTAAATTAGCTGAAGTGCATCGCATTCTCCAGCAAACAGTTGCACATTTGATTACCAACCACGAAAGGTAAAAACACAATGTGACCAGACAAGAAAAGGGTAAACTGGGTAATGTGGGTAACAGATAATAATACTGCACCGCTTTTATTAGAATATACACTCACCATCCACTTTATTAGATCTACCTTGCTAGTACCGGGTTGGACCCTCTTTATTAGATCTACCTTACTAGTAACGGGTTGGACCCCCTTTATTAGATCTATCTTGCTAGTACCGGGTTGGACCCCCTTTATTAGATCCACCTTGCTAGTAGTGGGTTGGACCCTCTTTATTAGATCTACCTTACTAGTAACGGGTTGGACCCCCTTTATTAGATCTATCTTGCTAGTACCGGGTTGGACCGCCTTTATTAGATCCACCTTGCTAGTAGTGGGTTGGACACTCTTTATTAGATCTACCTTACTAGTAACGGGTTGGACCCCCTTTATTAGATCTACTTTGCAAGTACCGGGTTGGACCCCCTTTATTAGATCTACCTTGCTAGTACCGGGTTGGACCCCCTTTATTAGATCTACCTTGCTAGTACCGGGTTGGACCCCCTTTATTAGATCTACCTTGCTAGTACCAGGTTGGACCCCCTTTATTAGATCTACCTTGCTAGTACTGGGTTGGACCCCCTTTATTAGATCTACCTTGCTAGTAGTGGGTTGGACCCCCTTTATTAGGTCCACCTTGCTAGTACCGGGTTGGACTCCCTTTATTAGATCTACCTTGCTAGTAGTGGGTTGGACCCCCTTTATTAGGTCCACCTTGCTAGTACCGGATTGGACCCCTTTTATTAGATCTACCTTGCTAGTACCGGGTTGGACCCCCTTTATTAGATCTACCTTGCTAGTACCGGGTTAGACCCCCTTTATTAGATCTACCTTGCTAGTAGTGGGTTGGACCCCCTTTATTAGGTCCACCTTGCTAGTACCGGGTTGGACTCCCTTTATTAGATCTACCTT